>CM035425.1:60675235-60687735 GCA_020310875.1 Ceratopteris richardii | reverse complement strand
TTAGCAATATGTCAATTCGAAAAGGCTAGCAATTATGAGATGATACTTGGAAGGACTTTCATGAGACAGCTCAAGGTAGTGCAAGACTGGGGAAAAGACGTCGTGTACTTGCAGCATGGAGGAATGACAACTAGGATAAAGATCCATACTTTTACTTATCAAGATGTCCCTCCTCTACAATGGAACCTGATACACAAGGAAGATGATAATTTATCTATTCATAGTGTAGGATTGAGTAGTCAAACCTGGATGAACGAAGATACTCACCTGTGGATGTGTACGGTAGCTAAAAGGGAAGAAGAAAGGAGACAAAGATGGCAGCCAGGACAAGGAGCATCTAGACCTATAGAAGATCCTGCCTACATTCCTCAAACATTCTTAGATGAAGATTTCAAACCCCATGGTTGGATGGAGATTTTAGCCAGGCTTGACGTGTGTGTAAATGAGGAAGTAATAACTATGAATGAATGCATAGACGAGGAAGGATATGATGTAAATCTATACATGGCTGTTCTCCAAGAAGCGGATGAAGGAGAGGTAATTGAAAAAGAATGGAATGAAGATTACGAGAGCATAGAAATGGAACTGGAACCTATTGAGGAAGAAATGAAAAGGAAGTAAGAGATTGAAATTAGTCTAGATTTGACTCAAGACGTGCTACAACCTGTAATAGAAGAACCCAACATGGAAAATGAAAAAGAAGAAAACACACCTCAAGACCAATTCGAGGTACCTGAACATTTCAAGAAGTATGAAGTAGAAGAAAGAAAGATTGCTATTCAGATGCCAAAACAAGAAGCACAACCAAGGATAGCATACAACAATAAAGAGCAGACCAACACGATTGTAGTAGGTATTGAAGAAGGAGAAGAGAGATGTACTTTCGTAGGACAAGATATCTCTTCAGAGGACGAACAAGAATTAATACAACTTATAAGGGAGTATCGGGATGTCTTTGAATGGATCTATAAGGATTTAAAAGGTGTAGATCCTTTTATTTGTGCTCATAGAATCCCTATGGCAATAGAAGCCAAGCCCTCCAAACAAAGACCATACACCTATAATGATGTTTATCGGCAAAGATTAAGGAGGAGATAGATACGGAATGGGTATCACCTTTAGTGATACTATCGAAAAAGAATGGCAAATTAAGGGTGTGCATTAATCTTAAAAAGGTGAATGCCGCCACCATACGTGATAGTTACCCATTACCCATTACAGATCATCTGTTGGAAAGGGTTCCAGGTAAGGAAGTCTATAGATTTCTTGACGTCTTGTCAGGATATAATCAGGTAGCCATTGCTCTTGAAGACCAACATAAGACAACCTTTTCAACCAAATGGGGAGTCTATGCTTTTAGGATTATGCCATTTGGTCTAACTAACACCCTAGCCACTTTCCAAAGACTGATGTGCCATGTGTTCAAGGAATTTTTGAGAAAGAGTATGGAGGTATACGTGGATGATTTATGTACCTATTCAGCTATAAGACCATAGCACATCCCAAAACTAAGAAAAATATTTTCCAAATGTCGTCAGTATAGAGTATGCCTTAATCCAGAAAAATGTGTCTTCATGATTCGACAAGGAAAGATCTTAGGACACATTGTCTCTAAGAATGGAATTTCCATTGATGAGGACAAAATCAAAGTAATTTTGGAGTTGCCAAGACAAAGATGGCTAAAGAAGTGGAAGCATTTATGGGACATTGTGGATATTATCATTCGTTCACACGTATGCCATCATTGCAAGGCCTCTTTATGGATTGCTGACTCAATTTACTTGGACAGAAGAATGTGAAAAGGCGTTCAACAAATTAAAGAGTTGTTTGAGTTCAACACCAATTTTGAAAGTACCAACTTGGAGTAAACCATTTCATATTCATGTCGATGCCTGCAAGTTTGCCATTGGTTGCATCTTAGCAGAGCCAGCAGATACAGGAAAGCTAGATCATCCTATAGCCTATGCGAGTAGACAACTAAACCAAGCAGAGCATAATTACACTACTATGGAACGAGAATGCTTAGGAATGGTATACGGAGTGAAGAAATTTAGACACGACTTATTAGCAAAAAAATTCACATTCTTCATTGACCATCAGGCTCTATTATATCTAGTTGATAAGCCTTGTAATACCAAACGACTAGTAGGATGGTTTCTATTGTTAATGGAATTTGATTTTGAACTAGTAGTCAAAAAAGGAAATACACACATTCGTCTTGACCACCTATCAAGAATTACACATGGAGAACCTCCTACAAGAGTGCCAGATAATTTTCTGGATACTTATCTTTTCAACCTGGAAGTATGTCCACAATGGGCTGAAAAATTGATTCCTATACTCACGCATGGACCTCAACATATGATCAATTTAAACAAGATCTAGGAGTTATGGAAGACTAAAAATCTCCATATCATAGCTAGAAGTTTATATGACCAAGAGTCAAGTGGATTACTTTTGAGATGTGTGGAAGAAGATGAGCAAGGGATGTGGCTTCAAAAAGCACACGTGAATCAATGGAAAACCCATCGACGTGTTCATGGGACTTGGTAAGAACTTAAGAGATTAGGAGTGTATTGGCCAGATATGCAAAAAGTTGCACATGTTTATGTCTCAGCATGTCCCATTTATCAAGAAAGTGCACATGAAGAGAACTCTACTTTATGTTACTCTATTGTACCACCGAGGTGGAGTATGCCTCTAGTGAAATTCTTGAAAACACAAGAGTACCAAGAAGGAGCTAGTTTGGCAAGAAAACGTGCCCTTGAGGAACAACCAAAGATTATGTACTCGTAGGCAGACAACTTTTCAAGAGAGGAAGGGACAACCAATTAAGAATGTGCATCCATGAAGATGAATATGTTTCAGTGTTGGAAATGCTCATATAGGAGCCGTAGGAGGATATTTTTTTGCAGATAAAACTACAAAAATGATTCTCTTTGCTCGAGTGTGGTGGCCAACGCTATATCAAGATGCAGCCACATATGTCCAAAGATGTGATACGTGCCAATGAACAAAGTATCCTATTAGAAGAGATGAAATGCCATTACGACCTATGATAAATGCTAGAGCATTTACCAAATGGGGAATAGATTTTCTAGGACCTATTAGCCCACCAGCGAAAGGTTCTCATGCCGAGTATATAATTGTCGCAATCAATTATTTGACCAAATGGGTAGATGCCAAGGCAACTAAGAAGAACGATGCAAGGATCATGGCTAAGTTTCTCTTTGAGAACATATTCACTAGATTTGGATTGCCAATAGAAATTGTGAGTGATAGAGGCACACACTTCATCAATGAAGTAATAGAAGCCTTGATGAGTGAATTCTTGGTGATTCACAAGAAATCAGCTCCCTATCACCCACAAGCCAATGGACAGGCTAAAAGTTCAAACAAGATCTTGTGTATAGTGCTTACGAAGATTGTTAATAATGGAAGATTTGGTTGGGACAAGCAGTTACATCATGCTTTATGGGCATTTAGAGTAGCATACAAGACAGCTATAGGAACTACTCCTTTTAATCTAGTGTATGGCTAGAATGCCATCTTACCAAGAGATTTTCTAGTTCCTACTCTTAGAGTAGCATCGACCTATGAATGGACTGGACTTGAGTTATCAAATCAATTGGACCAAATCGAGAAGCTACATGAAACTAGATTACAAGTGGTAGCAGGAATTTATGCTACAAAAAGGTGACAAAAAGCATACTTTGATGCGCATATCAAGAGTAAAGGTTTGAAAGAAGGAGATTTAGTCCTAGTATATATTTTAAAGCAACATGCAAAGAAGCTACAAAAAAGAGGATATGGTCTCTTGGTGATCAATCGCATATCAACTAGCGGAGCCATCAATCTAGCAACCCTGGATGAGAAGTACTACCAGACTATATAAGTGGTTGTAGAGTGAAGAAGTATTTAGAGCCATTAACAGAGGAGATGTTGTCAAGACTTCTAGCAACAAAGAGTAGACAAAAAAATACGTGAGGAAGCATGACAGAAAGCCCTAGAACGAATAAGGAAAAGAAAACATTGGATGAGAGAGAGGGATGAAAGATATCGGCTAGGAGAGGAGCCCATCCCAATGGCTAACTTTAGAGCCTCAAAAACCCTAGGACATAAAGTGCGGCAACCATATTTGAACTTAGGAGTGGGAATAGAGGAGTACCACTTGGTGGATGCCCTCATCGACACAGGAGCAGCTATCAGCTGCATCAGATCCTCTTTGACTCATCAGCTCAAATCCCAATTACATCCAACCAAAGAACATCTGATTGGAATAGGAGGCAATGTTACTGAATGCATAGGCAAGATTACCTTATCATTGCACCTAGGAAATAACACGATGCAACAAAAACTATTAGTGTTCCACGATCAAGATCTATTAGAAGAACTTCTGTTAGGTCAAGATTGGATATACAAATATGAGGTAACCATCCAACTAGCCTTAGGCTACATATCAGCCAAGATAGGGCATCGCGAAGTATTTAGTTTTACAAGAACGACTTGTCAAAGCCACTTGTCTAGCTCTGAGAGATCAATTAAGCATGCATGAAGGTGATTGTGCATCTACCTCTACTATAACCCTCACCTCCAAGTACTTCTCCTACGTTTACACCATTTATCAATCTCACACCTCCTCATCATCCATTGGACCTTTCAACTAACATCATTTCCATTGAGAGCCCTAGTGAGGAATTGAGCCCAAGAGCGACTAGTCAGAGTAATCAACCGAAAACTTCCCACATTAGAATATATCCCATTCAAGGAACCAGACAGGCATGGATTCGACAAGATCAACTAGTACCACATCATCAACAACAAAGCCATCACCTACAAAGGAACCAACAATAGGTCAAGCCTACAAGCCAAGCTGGATCACTAGGTCTACAGAAGATTGTTCAATTATGGATCCCAAAGAAACAAATTGCTGCTCAGCCCTGAAGGCGCAAACATGGATTCCCAAATCAACTATGCCAACAAAGAAAACTAAAGTCAAGACACCAGTAAAAAGGAAGGATCCATCCAAAATGAAGTCAAAGGAGCAAGAAAGATGCGATAACCCAAAATTGCAGAAACAGGAGTACTCAAAGCAATCAACTCAAAGATATGTATGGCGAGCAAAGAAGAACCACAATGCGATAGCTACACAAACCACAAGAGGAGACAAAATTGCATTCAAGAACAACAAAATAAAGCTGATTTGGATACCCAAATCTCGATCGCCATCTACAAACCCGCCAACAACTTCTTCTTGCACACATCTTGAAGTCCATACACCTCGAACGTGCATGATAGAGCCACATTACAAGGCCATGCATTTAGCACATAATTCTTCTTGTACTTATTAGTGATGCACATTTCCCTCCCAGGGAATAGGAGAGCACTTGTACACTAACCTCAAAGAACATAATTAAAAATAAATAAAGCTTTGGCTATTCACTAACATTTTTGTTTTCTTCTAGCAAAAAATAAGAAAAAAATATTATATGAAAGAAATCCGAGGTACTACCTTCCTTACACGCACGGGGGAAGGGCAACATGAGTCACTTGGAAAACTGTTCGATCCATGGAGATTAATTGGAGATAAGTCATGCAATCACTTTTACACTGATTGTGGTGTCCTCTTTAAGTGCATATGGCATCATCTAATTTGGAATCTATGCATGAGGAAAAGGTCCTGGTTCTTCCTTTGGAGTTAATTACGAAAGCAAGAGGTCATTGGTTCCATGAAGAACAACCGGTGGTAGACATTATCTTTTTGGCCACAATCAAGATTATAGACAGAGACCATCAATTTCCATTGGTGTCACAGGATTTCCAAACTCTACAACATGGATTACCAAGCATTACGGATGTATGGACAAGGGCAGGAATTGATACATTTTTACGACTTCCAATTTATCTACCAGATTTTCAACGATGTACCCAGGTGATGAACACACTGTAGGCAGTAGTGGACATGCCCTCAGTACTAGAAGCTACAGTTCTTAACAAAACTGGAGAATGGAAACATGTTTGATTTACGCATGAGCTCATCAACAAAGCTTTTGGATGGAATCAAGACGGCCTAACAAATCTCAAAAATGGATGTCATGATGCTAAAAAGAAGACCTTTATGGAAATCAATAGGATGGATATTGAAAAGTCAGTTCGTGTGGTGCATCAACTTTTTTGTTTCCCAAGCATGAACAGATATACAGCACATTGGACACAAATATAAGAACAGAGATGAATGATGAAGATTGGACAGAGATTCATCAAGTCCAAACCACCCCCAAAAATCAAAATTCACAAGTATAGAATCAGGAAGCACCATCTAACAAATGTGGTACTGCCCATCAAGGACGAGTTGCGAAGGAATGTAGAAAAAGAGGTACTTTCACAACAAACATGGATAAAACTCTGATTGAGATTCCGGACGATACGCCACAGGGAAAGGGATTACCTAAAGAGGCTGAGCCAATGATACAGCTACATATTCGACAGCTCCACCAAATAACTCTACAAGTGGTACAAGGAAAGGATGTTACCACAGGCAAAGAACCTATTATACCGCAAACTTGGTTAAATATGGATGTAGCTCAATTAAAGCCGGTAGTGAAGCAAATGATACAACTGGCTATGGAAACACAACAACAAATGCTCGAAACAGATGTAGACTATGACAAGGCTATGAGAGAGAAGCCAATTCTAGGTGATGAGTGAAAACTTGTCTGCACAATTAATTCAAGTTCAACACGCACTCTCAGCCAAGGAATCAAAAGTCAAAGAAGGCATGGAGCAATGCACCACGCTAACACAGGAAAACCAAAAGCTCCAAGACCAACTCACAGAGCTACAAAGAAAATATGAAGCTGGTGAAGCGGAGAAGGCAAGAATGAATGCTAGAAGTAAGCTGCTTGAAACTCAAATCAAAGTATACATGGAGGAAGCAGACAATTTAAGAAATAGAAATAAAGAGCTTATGACTGCCATACTATGCAACCAACCCATAGAAGCACAAGCAGCAACTGCAAGTGACAAAAAGGTATTGGAAGATCAAATTGCAAAGTATGAAGATCAGTTAAAACAAGAGCAAGCTATCAGAGAAGAATGGGAAAGAAAGTATACGCATGACACTAACAAACTCAGAAAGCGATGGAAATCGGTTGAAGACAAACTTCTTGTGGTATATAATGAAGACGCTGTTCAAATAGCCGCCATAGGAAATTAACTTTTGACTACCAAAGAAGCATTAACAAAGGCTACCAATGAAATCAAAGAAAAGGATGAACTCATTGCACAATTAGAAGCTCAAATAAAACAACAGGCAACAATCGGGACACCAATAGAGCCACAACAACGGAATCCTACTGATGAGGTAGAGGTATGTCCTCTATCTCCCCCGATCTATCATTCACCAATAAGAGAGCATATGGAAAAACCTAGTGATGATCATCCAATGCCATATACTGCAGAACTAGGTCAGAAGGAACGGGCACTAGTGGTGTCCCGATTGATAGAAAATTCTGAAAATGAAATTGTCAAAGCAATGAAAGAAGCAAGAATTAAAGGCAAAGACTTGGAACAGATAATAAAGTTGTTCAACATACCTTATGGGCTGTTGATAGAGCAAACACGCCATTATATAAAGTAGATTACACAAAAAAATCTAGATGACCAATTGAACTTCAAGACAAACACATTCACTTACTCTCAAGAAGAATTTGAAGCGGCACAACCATTATGGAGAAGGAAGTTTTTGGAAAAGAATCCAACATTACGGGTGCATTGGCAAGCAACACCATATTTATTCCAGGTGAATCCTTCTTTTTGCCCGATGCCACGTCGAAGTGATATACATGAATTTTTGGATTTACAAAGAACTGGTAAGCTCAATAAGCAATGGTTGAATTACCCTTTACTTCCAAGTCCACCACACAACTATTTACCGACTGAGGAATACATGGTGAGATCCATCGAGTTTTGGCTAAACCGTTATGCTACAGTACCGGATCTCACAATAAAGATGACCAATAAAATCCTTCGTATGATACTCACAGTACTCAAAGTTTTTAAGCATGCAGAATATACATTTTTGAATTTCATCGGCATTAACCAAGGCACAGAGATCCTCATTTTTTATCTATCTGTTATGCCTAGTCATCCTACAATTATGGCATATCACTCCAAACTTATGTTTTTGCCGAGCCCATACATGCAAACTTTTGAGGAAGCATTTTTTACACGATTTTTTGAGATTGACTCAGAAATTTTCTCGAAGATGTCAACTAATATGAATGCTAGACTTGTGGCGTATGAATTAAGCTTCTTTGCAGACCATAGACATGCAACACATGACGATGTGAGAGCAGAACAATGGAAGCAACTCATGATACGTGAAGCCAATTTGCTTAATGAAACGAAGCAAAAGGTATATAGGATGTACTCCCGACGACATCCAAAGCCCGTCATGGACGACAGAGTTCAAGAGGAGGGCGGTGTTCAAGGAGAGTCAAGCAAAAAGAAAAGAAGAAGAAAACCAAGAAAGAAGCTTCACTAAACATAATGAATATGAAGAATCAACACTACAAGAAGCTCCGCAGTGGCACACAACATCCATCTCTGCACATAGCCTCGCAGGGGCACACAATAGTGGAAAGTATGCAACAGGCAAGGACGGATCAAGGCCAACAACTACCCATGAAGAAGTGCAAGAAGATATCTGGCAAATCTCGAGCCCCAGAAGGTGCTTAAACCTCTTGATCTTTCGCAGTTCCAGATTGAAGGCTAGATATCCAGACCTTCATACCTTCCATATGGTGCTTGCAGTGCAAATACAAAGAGGTTATTGGTGAGCTAGACTACAAATCTATTGTAGTCCATGTCCACTCGTTGCGTGCATAGTGGAAAGAAAAGAAGAGGCCAAAACCAATGCAACAGGTCCCAGGTCATGATCAGTTCCTTGACCACTGGTAAAACTATATCATTCCGACTTCCACGGGAGTTGGCAGTGGTGAACTATAAAGAGGCTATTAGTTAATAAGGAACCAGATCGACTACATGCACAGAACTAGAGACAAGAAGCAAAGCCTATGAAGGGACGATAGAGAAAAAGAGGGGGAGAGTGTTGCAGAGAAAAGAAGAGTAGAGATGCGGAGAAAAAGAAGGGCCCCAAAATTTTTTCGATTTGGACACTTTATTTTTGTAACATAGTTACTTTGTAATATAGTTTCTGATGTAAATGCACTAGAGGAGTCCTCTAGATGTGTATCCATAGATTTTCTACTCTTATGGTATCCACTCCCCACTACGATCGCCAAAGTGTTAACCACACTATCTTGCTGACACTTATAGCCAGAAACAGGGATTACAGGATGGGTTCTTGGGTATCAGCCATACAACATGTCCTATTAAGTCCTTCATGGTAGATTGAATCTCCTTGCATAGAGCATCCACAGTGTATGGTCTTGATGAAGATAGTCTTTCCAAAATGTCAAGGGAGCACTAGATTGTGCCCTCTGACTAGACTAGACAAGATTTCAAAACTATACTTTTGATTGCAAGATCACCCACATAGAGAAAATAATACAAGAATGTGTAACTCATACAAGAAGTTTTGCAACCTGGGATTGATAGGTATGGATAAGTGGACTAGACATTGAATTACAAGAACTCCCTTGAGAAGATGGACTAGATATAGGAACTGAATTGACGAGATCTCATACAACAAGATTTCAACAGGACAAGGCAGGATGTCCAAGATACTAGACTAGACAAGACTAGAACAAATGACAAGACTAGAACTTGAACTGGAACATGGAAAGTACTTACTTGGAGATCAAGATTCCTTGAGCTCCCAAGACTAGCATTGGCAAGACCAACGATATATGTGACCAAGCCCTCCTTATATAAGTTTTCAAGGGTGGTGTTCAAGGGTGGTTATGAATTGATGATATCATCGATGATGTTAGCAATCCAAAACAAGACTTTTGTATATCATAATCAAGCAAGTAGATGGGGAATCTTAGGGTTTTGGCACATTTTGAACATGATGGATGCATTAGACTATGATATCTAAACCAATCATGAGATATAGAAAGACACATGGAATCTAAGGTTTAGGATGATTTCCTTTTTTTCCATGATAGGTATTTATTTCTTCTCGTATATAATTCTATAGATAAAATATCTTTTTCAGACATATTAATCATTTCTACATTTTGAGTAATAAAAAAAGGTTATTTTTTAAAATTTATATATTTTCTATAGTGCATCTAGGTATAATTATTTATGGGGCTTGATGGTTTTTTTATTTGATTATTACACATGATTTTGTTTTATACTTTTTGGTGGAAAACAAGACACTATAGCCACCTATTTTGGTACAACACTAGTATTGACCCTTTCTACCTTGTTGAATTGACACATAAAGCACTATCAAACATATATGTCAACATTTGTGGCTAATCAGAGCCACCAAGTTTTTCTTCTAGCCAATTATATGGTCTTTTCAAAATGAAGATGTGCTACATAAGGAACATCAAAGTTATCATGCACGAATTTTCTTCTCAACTCTTGGGAATCTGGTATGCAAAACTTTTTGTTCGCTTCAGCTATTCAATTCTCCAAGTAGAAATCAGAATATTTACTTCACTTGTTTGCTTTACTATGACAAGACATAGATGAAACTGCCCCATCTCCTATATAAGAGTCATCACTACAAATGAACCCGTGCAGCCTCAATCCTTGTGGCAGCTGCTTCAAATTCTCTTAAAGTGGCATCCGGTCTCAAAAGCTCTCTTAGCTTCTATTGTGTGGATTTCAGCAAGGCTTTCTCCACCCACTTCTTAACAAGGAAATCCCCAGGTGGTTCCGGCAATCTTGCCACGAGTGACCTTGCTCGTGTCCTAAGTTCTGAAAATGATTCTCCCATATGCAAAATTAGATTCTCAAGTTCATCTAATGTTGTTTCTATGGAGTTACCTGGCCAAAATGCTTATGTGAATTTGGTCCTCAATGCTTCCCATGTTTGGAAATGGTTTTCCACATACTGGCTGAACCATTTGTCGGCCAATCCTTCAAGCGTTGACAAAAAGAGAGCAAGGAAGGTGTCCTGTCGTTGCTATACCTGCTCTTACAAATTGAAAGAAATCTTCGTGCATGATCTTCAGGATCTTCATTAGCACCACCATGAAATGAAGAAAATCTAATATTTATCCTTGACAAGAGAGCGAAAAGTTCCTTTGCCATAGCCTTATTAAGAAGAGTGTCTTGAGGTAAAGTCTTTTGAGTTTTAGCCTTGTCGTCTAGCCCTTCTATTCTAGAAGCTAGGCTTGAGGCGGATAGACTTCTTATGGGTGTTAGGTAAGGGTCTGGTCTTCTTTTGTGGTAACTTTTGATTGGTGTCTTCTTAGGTCTTAGCTGCTTCTCTTTGCTAGCTCTGGTGTGGGTCATGGACCATCTTGGGAACTATTTCCAAGAGAGGAATACTGAGAGAGTGATTAGATGGGAGGAGTTGGCTCACCTTGATGGAGGAAGTCGCCCAATTGAAGAGGTCGCCCAAGAAGAAGGAGAAGTCTTTGCCCAAGAAGAGGTTGCTCAAGAGGAGGAGGAGGAGGAGGAGAAGGAGTCGCCCAAAAAGCCAAGAGAGGAGGAGGAGTCACCCAATAAGCCAAGAGAGGAGGAGGAGGAGGAGGAGTCGCCCAACAAGCCAAGAGAGGAGGAGGAGGAGTCACCCAAGAAGCCAAGAGAGGAGGGGGAGGAGGAGGAGTTGCCCAAAAAGCCAAGAGAGGAGGAAGAGGAGGAGGAGTCCCCCAAAAAGCCAAGAGAGGAGAGGGAGGGGGAGGAGGAGGAGGAGAAGGAGCTTCCCTAAGGAGCAGATGTGGCCTTGGGCACTCAAACTCTAAGTGACTTCTCAAGGAAAAGGAAATCTCCAAAATCCCTCTCCCATCGGGCGTGCCAAATTTTCACCTGTAGATGGTGAAGTGAAGTGTGTGGGTGCAGCGAATGCAAAATGCACTACTCCTGGAGCACATGTAAGCACATGGGTATATTAAGCACATTACCATAATAGAAACGTATCACCAAGCCTCCATATCATCACTACAAACTACACTTAGGACTACGAGTCACAGCGGCAAGCATGCAGCAGAATAGAGCACAAGACACCACCAACTAGAAAGCCAAATGTAACACAATCTGAATACAAGTCATTAGCTAATCATACAACAGCTAATCATACCACTTATCATAGAAATGCAAAACAATGGAACAACGGAATTCAACCTCCAAGTATTCTCACATAAGTAGCATAAGCAAACAACATAAGCAGGTCCAGTATTCTCACATAAGTAGCATAAGCAAACAACATAAGCAGGTCTCTACAAGCTCTAAGCCTGCACTCACTCTCAACTACAGTCTCTTATAGTGTGCACTACATGCTATATCCTTTTCTCTTGATGTTTCCCCTTTATATAGGAGAGAGGTGAGGAACTAGTTACAATAGGAGAGTCAGT
>CM035425.1:60640235-60665235 GCA_020310875.1 Ceratopteris richardii | reverse complement strand
GAGAACTTTGGGACTAGAAGCCAAGGCTTATGAACCTGAGATCTGGCAGACACTTAGGCAAGGATAGACAAAGCATTAGGTCATCTGAGGCTAGTGTCAACCATACAGCCAAGTCTTGGGCTCAACAGCTTAGTGGTTATCCTTACACACGAAGTTCAGAAACCAGTGACTCTGAAATGTCTTTTGGCATGGAAAGACCCACACGCAGCTCAGGCCTTGCCTATTTACAGACACCAGAAGGTCCCTATAAGACCCAATTGGAGTATATCAGGACCAATCAATTAGGTGCTCGCATCTATGAGGATGGTCTAAGACGATCAGTGGTTCAACTCAAAAATCCTGACCAACTCTTTGGACTTGAACACCCAGTGGTCAAGCTTGAAGAGGGTGCTTACATTGATAAGGAAGGAACCATGTATGTGGTTACCAACTTACCAGATAGGACAGATGAGTTTGGAAATATCATGCCTGAGAATGAGATAGGAGACCTAGAGCAAGGAGACCTAGGAGGAGAACCCAAGACCCCTAGAGGTAAGTCAGTCTTAACCAGAATGCTCACTCCAGAATGGATTCCTCAAGATAATAAAAGCATAGAACTATTCGTGAATAGAGAAACGGAGGAAGCCTTTTGGAGATTTAGGCCGGATCAACCCAGCCCAGTAGTCACCATCTATGAATTCAAGGACCCAGAGACACCAGGGAAAGTTGTCTATCTAGATCACACATCTCAAAAATTATTCTTGGTATCAGATCATGACAGACATGCTTACACTTGGCAAGGTGAATCAATTTTTCCTCCACCAAGATCTAATGTTTCCCAGGGCCTCCAGGGAGCCGGATCATCCAAGGCTCATGAAACCCAGAGGGAAAGAACTAGAGAGAGACCGGAGGTAAGCTTTGCAGACACTGTAGGCAGAGACAGATCAGGATATGGAACGGAAAGACTTGAAAGGGAGAGACATAGAATTCATAGGCATCAAAGAGATGATCATGATTTCCCATTGCCTAGACCACGAGAGCACTCAAGAACCCTTAGACCCTCTCAAGTGGTTAAGACAATGAAGAACTACTTTGATGGATTTGGAGATCCTTATGATCATGTGGCAGAGTTCAAACAAGTGCTAAGAGCTGAACAGGTTGAAGACTTATTCACCCAGTTTGAGGCATTTGGGCTGACTCTTAAGGGTACTGCCTTAGCTTGGTTTCAACCTCTAAACAGTCGCAACTATAGAGAGATAGGTCAGCTGCTAGAAGAATTCATTGTGGAATTTTCCAAAAGTGGTATCAGGCATAACACATCATCCTTGATCCACAGCTTCAAGCAGACACCCCAAGAAACAGTGCGACTTGCAGGAAGAAGGTTTAGACAGTACTTGGAAAGATGCCCTGTACCAGAATTACCCACATCAGCCAAACAGGTGGCACTGTTTTTAGATGGCCTATTGAGCACAAAATTAAGGTCATATGTATACCTGAAAGATCCTAGATCCATAGAAGAGTGTATACGGATGTGCATTGACATAGAAGACAACTTGGGTGAGGAATTAGGACTATCCAAACTCTATAAGGATTCTGATAGTTCTACAAGTCATACCTCCAGAGCCTCCACTGAGATAGATGAGATAGCTGAGCAAGTGGCCAAAAAGCTAGGAGTTCAAAATAGACAAATGCCAAGGGTTACCTCAATGAAGCGATGTTATACATGTGGAGGAGATCACACGGCTAATGTCTGCCCAATGATGACTCAACCCCAAGGAAACCCTAATGCTCTGTATTGCACCATTGAGAGAAAATACACAAATCATACGATCCAGGATTGTCCCTATAACAGGCAGGCTGTTAGACAAAATTATCAGCAACCTTACCAGCAGGGTAGGTATCAGAATCAGTACCAACAGCCATATTATAGGCCACAACAATATCAACCTCAATACCAGCAGCAATATCAGGCACCATATAGGCCACAACCAGTCCTAGGAAACCAACCGTCAGCTCCTGCCAATGCGATCCCAGTTAAATATACGATGGCGGAGGAGAACCATAATAGAGCATTGGTGCCACTAACCCCATTGGTCTCAGAAAATGATTCTCACGCTCATGGTTCAGACTACTTCCATGAAGATAGTCCACAGGCTTATTATATAGAGTCACCTGAGCAAAGTGAGACTTCTCAGTATCAATATGAGACACCACCTATGGAACAAAATTGGGAGCCAGAGTACTCCAATGTCATGTATACGAATCCAAATCCTAGGCCCCAATTGAGACAAGTAAGACCACAAGCTCCTAGAGGACCATGCTTTAGATGTCAGGGCGATCATTTCATTCGTGAATGTCCCCTCCAATCAGCTCTGGGACTAGGACAAAACATCACAATACAAGGCTTTTGTCCTGAGTGCGGCAAGGAACATCTTCCTAGAGAGTGTCCCAGGAATCCCTCTAGTGTACCCAAGGTTACACCCATCAATGTGGTAGGCTTAGTGGCAGATTCAAGTTCAAGTAGCAATAATGTGGTTCCTGTACAGGCAGTTACTAGGGCACAGGCTGCACAACAAGCAAAACCAGCTGAGCAGTCAGAGTCAAGTGAGGTAGGAGAACCTAGCAAGAGAAAACCAAGAACATGGAAGGATACCAGAGAGAAGGCTAATCGCAAGTGGAACAAAAAACTATCCGAGCTAGAAGAAAGCCTAAGGGATACAAAAACAAAAATAGAAGACATTGCATCTCAAAGCCCCTCGCATGCCGAAGCTCCATCCACTCCACCTCACTCCACCCCACCACCCATTGTAAATAACCCACAACCAGGGTCTGTTCTTGCAGATCCAACCCCAGAAGGCTTGGACATGATGTTCAAGGCCTACCAGGCTCGTCTTCAAGAAGGGCCAACAGCTGCAAACCTAGACAAGAGTTACCCTAGAGCAGACTTAGAGATTGAACGGATGAAAATGTGCATGAAAATGGTAGAACAAGCTCAAGCTATACTTGAGACTAGTCAAAAGTTCAATCAGACAAACTCTGTCAAACCGGATTTGCATTTCCAAGGCTTACTAGAAAGATTAGAGCAGTTGGTAAACAAACCACAAGTTTCTTTACCTCCACAGGCTCAACCAGTTATTGGAAGAGGAAGCTCACCACCAATGGGAGCTTATGCTCCTAATTCTACGGATGCTGGAATACCTCCTTCAATTCAACAATACTCTCAAGAGTTCTTGCGGGAAATACAGGAAGAGAAATGGGCCAAGGAGAAGGGTTATTCCCCTCCTATTCCTGAGATTGATGATCTTCATGATCAATTTCCCCAAGACATTCCGTCTATCTATGGAGACCAAGCAGAGCAACAAGAAGATGAAAGATTAGATTTTGAATCTAATTCTTTACAAGAGTTGCCTCATTACACAGGCCCATGGGAATCTGAATCTCTCCAGATCAGAGCTCCCACAATATTTGTAAGAAATGAAGACTCGGTGATTCCAAGAAACACTGTTGTTGTGAAGAACACTAAGGTCCAATATCATCTCACTGTAGAGGAGCTGCTCAAGGCAAAACCGGAGCTATGGAATCATGTGAAGGATCAGGTTCCAGAACTTGAATCCAATATACCAAAAGTAAGCTCTAAGCAAAAAGTTCCAGAGATACCTCTCGACAAGATAGGAGATATGAGCGAAGGTGAAGAAGGTAATACTTATCTTCCAATCACCTATCAAGGTTACACAACCAAAGCAATTGTAGATTCAGGTGCTGGTGTTGCTATTGCGACCACCTCCCTGTGGAAGCAATGGGGCAAACCCACATTAAGACCAACAAGAATGAAGCTTCAAATGGCAGATGGTCATTTTGAAAGACCTCTAGGATTGCTCGAAGGGATAACTCTAACCACTTGTGGTGTAGAGTTTGAACATACATTTGCTATATGTGACTTTGAGAAAAATAATGTCTACGAGATGATCCTAGGAAGACCCTTCCTACGACAGTTGCAAATAGTACAGGATTGGGGAACCAACTCCTTGTACTTACAACACTTAGGGGTCACAACTAAGGTCAATCTGAAGGATTACACCTTCAGAGATGTACCACCCCTACAGTGGAATCCTATACACAAAGCGAAAGAAGATTCTATCTCCGTGCATTCTGGAAGTTCACCTGATCCATCCTGGCTGCATGAAGATACTCACTTGTGGATGTGCAAGGTCGCAGAGGAAGAGGAAAAGCGCCTAAAAGCGAGAGAAGAAGGAACTTCCCCAGGAGATAGACCAATAAAAGACCCAGCCTATACACCGATGATATTTCCAGATGAGGAATTTGAACCTCATGGTTGGGCAGAAATCTTAGCTACCATGGACATAGCAGTCAATGAAGAACAGTGGACACCTCATTGTGATGAGGAGGGTTATGATATTTCAGTGTTCATGTGTCAGCCCCTGTTGGAAGAGTGTGATCCTAGTGAGTTCATAGAAGAAGAAGAGAATGACGATGACCTAGAATCCATTGTGATGGATACTTACTTTAACTCAGAGGAACACTACTTAGAAGACATAGGAGTGCTAACCCAAAAAGAAGAAGAACCCCTCACAAGTATTAAAACGATAAACTCAAAGGAAGGAAGTGAAGGAGGTCAAAAGAAAAAGAAAAGAAAAGCAGTAAAACAAGAAGAAGAAGAATCGTTGTTTGAAGTACCAGAAAATTTCAAGAAATATGAAGTGGAAGACCGAAAAATTTTGGTACGAATGCCTAAGAGAGAGGCCATTCTAGGAGAAGCATATGACAATAAAGAAAAGACCAAAAAAATTGTAGTGACCATTGAAGGAAACGAAGAACGATGTACGTACATAGGAGATGACCTAAGTGCAAAAGAAGAAGCAGAGCTTGTAGCTCTATTAAGGGAATATAGGGATGTGTTCGCATGGCACTATAGAGACTTGAAAGGAGTAGATCCAAAGATTTGCTCTCATACGATTCCAATGACCGCTGATGCCAAGCCCACCAAACAAAAGCCCTACACATATAATGACAATTATGCAGCCAAAATAAAGGAGGAAATTGACAGGCTGATTGAAGCTGGATTCATCTATGAGATTGAGCACACTGAATGGGTGTCCCCCATTGTGGTGGTGCCCAAGAAGAATGGGAAATTGCGAGTGTGCATTAACCTTAAAAAAGTTAATGCCGCAACGATCAGAGATAGTTATCCACTTCCAATCACCGAACATCTATTGGAGCGTGTTGCAGGCAAGGAAGTTTATAGCTTCCTTGATGGATTTTCAGGTTACAACCAAGTAGCCATTGCCCCCGAAGATCAACACAAAACGGCCTTTGCCACAGAATGGGGAATTTTTGCATTTCGTGTGATGCCATTTGGGCTCACCAATGCACCTGCAACATTCCAAAGGCTCATGTGTCATGTCTTCAAAGAGTTCTTGCGGAAGAGCTTAGAAGTATATGTGGACGATTTATGTGCGCATTCCCAACAGAGAAATTACCACATCCCTGAGCTCAGACAAATCTTCAACAAGTTTGTGTATGTGTATGTGTATGTGTATGTGCTAGAGAGCTCATTTTTGGGGTAGCTTCTTGTAGTTTGAGCTTGTATGAGAACTTTCTTGCAATAGAAGTGATTCCATTGTCTTCCTCTCTTTGTTCTTGCCGTGTGTGCGCGTGTGCGTGTAGGTGTGTGCATGCTTGTGTGCTTCTCACTCACGCACTTGTGTTTCCACTTGCTCGTGGTCTTCATACCATCCTCACGTCTTCCCGGATTGACATTAAAGGAGGTGCTACTCATCACTGAGCTACACCAAATTTTGGCGCCGTTGCCGGGGACCGAGCTTTGAGGACGAGCGTGTGATGGTAAGACGTAGAGAGGACGCGTTGGAATGGTAAGTAGTAGGTAAATTTCTGATTTTTCTCCATCTTTATCTTCATCTTCACCTCCACCTCCACCTCCACCTCCACCTCCTTCTCCACTACATATTCCCTCTTCCTTATCATTCCCTCATTTGTTGTGTGCGAGTTTGAGAGAGAGCGAGTGTGTGTGCTTGTCTTTGTGTGTTTTTTGCATGTTTCTTGCAGGTGGCAGCTCCATCATCATCTCCAGCAAGCTCAGCAGGTACAGAAATTGTCTGCACAGTCCCCGAGGCGTTGAGCTCGAGCTATCGCGACACCCCGACCTATCGCGACACTTCACGAGCTATCGCGACACCCCGACCTATCGCGACACTTCACGAGCTATCGCGACACCACGAGCTATCGCGACACCCCGACCTATCGCGACACTTCACGAGCTATCGCGACACCTCATGAGCTATCGCGACACTTCCCACCTATCGCGACACTTCACGAGCTATCGCGACACCTCACGAGCTATCGCGACACTTCACGAGCTATCGCGACACCTCACGAGCTATCGCGACACCCCGACCTATCGTGACACTTCACGAGCTATCGCGACGCCCCGACCTATCGCGACACTTCACGAGCTATCGCGACACCCCGACCTATCGCGACACTTCACGAGCTATCGCGACACCCCGACCTATCGCGACACTTCACGAGCTATCGCGACACTTCACGAGCTATCGCGACACCTCCCACCTATCGCGACACCTCGACCCGACCTATCGCGATACACGGCCTTTAATGCATGAAAAGTTAGGGTTAATTTTGAGTGAATTGAAGGGTAGTTGAGCTTAATTTTAGGCACCTTGGTATAACTTTAGAACCTTGGAAGTGGGCAAAAGACCTAGAAACCAGAGAGGGATCTCCTGAACCCTGAGAGCCTGTTTTGACCCGATAGTGCCTGAATGGTCATAACTTGACCATACGAACTCCGATTGATGAGATTTTGGTCTCGTTGGAAAGCTCGTTGAGGATCCTACGTGACCTCGACTGGTTTTTGTAAGAATCATACGCGGAGTTTTAGAACATGCATTTTTAAGTTGACCCTTAGGTGGAACTAAGTTGTTCTCAGATTCAGGGGGTACAGTAAACTACTCCAAGGGGACTAAAATTATTGAAGTGTGTCTTTCAATTACTTGTGGCAATAGAGCTATACTAACGGGTGAGCTTTTGCAGGAACTTTGTGTGCGCTCAAGGCAATCCAAAGCAAGCTAGCAAGGGTGAGTACCAAGCTTGGGAGAAGGCTTCCTGGGCTTGTGTGGCAGTCTGGTCAACCAGCTAATTGAGGTTGGAAGATCTCTCAACCCTCCTTTGTCAATTCCTAGCCTAGGCTAAGTACGACTTAGGTGTGGCAATTAGTTAGGGCAACGTTAGACATGAATCAAGTCCAAGAGTATTAACCAACCAAGTGCAAGAAGTAAATAGGTCTTAAGTGCGAAAACCCTAAGGGACAAAAGGTAAACGGGAATCGATCACTTATCAAGTGCGGAAATTCACTTAAGTACTCCTGACGACGCAATTTCAGACAAGACCATAAACATAATATTCAATTAAAAAGAACAAAGTGATTGGTGCAAAATCAACCTGCAACGAGAGTGTGCTTGGGTTCCAGGGGGTAAATAAATCAGGCATATGAACCTTAGATCAGGCAGACACTTAGGCCGAGACAGACAAAGCCTCAGATCTTCTGAAGCTAGTGTCAATCACACTGCCAGGTCTTGGGCCCAGCAGTTGAGTGATTACCCATACACTCCCAGATCAGAAACAAGTGATTCTGAGATGTCCTATCACGTGGAGAGACTAGTAGGTAGTTCTGGGTTGGCTTATCTAGAAAAGCCAGAAGGACCATATAAGACTCAGCTGGAATATATCAGGACGAATCGTCTAGGTGCTCGCATCTACGAAGACGGACTGAGGAGATCGGTGGTCCAGATTAAGAACCCCGATCAACCCCATGGATTAGACCACCCGGTAGTCAAGTTTGAGAATGGAGCATACCTAGATAAAGAAGGGACTATATATGTAGTCACCACTCTTCCTGATAGAACTGATGAGTTTGGAAATTTGATTGCGGAGACCGACATGGGTGATATAGAGCAAGGGAACTTAGAAAGAGAGCCAAGAACTCCCCGTGGTAAATCTGTCTTGACCAGAATCATGACTCCATAGTGGATTCCACAGGATAATAAAAGCATAGATCTGCTCTTAAACCGTGAAACCGATGAGGCTTTTTGGAGATACAAATCTGCTCAACCCCAGGAAGTGAGTGCCCTCACAATCTATGAGTTTAAAGACCCTGATAGCCCAGGCCAAGTAACCTACCTAGACAATGCATCAGAGAGAATCTTCGTGGTCACTGAGCATGGCAGACATGCCTACACATGGAAGGGAGAATTTGTTTTTCCCCAACCAAGGTCTAATGTGTCCTTTGGTCACCAAGGAGCTGGGACCTCCCAAGCTCATGGGGCTCAGAGAGATAGAAGTAGAGACAAACCTGAGGTAAGTTTTGCCAACTCCCTAGGAAGAGAAAGAACGGGAACAGAGAGGAATAGAGCGGAACCTGAGAGACATAGAACCCCATGGAATCAAAGGAATATTGATGATTTTCCTTTGCCAAGGCCGAGAGAACACACTAGGACCCTGCGACCAACTCAACTGGTGAAGTCCATGAAGAATTACTTCGATGGCACGGGAGACCCTTATGACCATGTGGAAGAATTCCGGCAAGTATTGAAAGCTGAACAAGTAGAGGACCTATTCACACAATATAATGCTTTCGGTCTAACCCTTAGGAACACTGCCCTTACGTGGTTTCAACCACTGAATGAGAGGCATTTCAGAAACATAGACCAACTCTTAGAGGCATTTATTGTTGAGTTTTCTAAGAGTGGAATCAGGCATAACACCTCCTCACTAATTCATAACTTCAAACAAACACCTCAAGAGACGGTCAGACTAGCTGGAAGAAGATTTAGACAGTACCTGGAGAGATGCCCGATGCCGGAATTACCCACACCAACCAAACAAGTAGCCTTGTTCCTAGATGGATTGTTGAGCACTAAGCTCAGGTCATATGTGTACCTGAAGGACCCCAGAACGATAGAAGAGTGCGTGCGCATGTGCATAGACATTGAGGACAATCTAGGTGAGGAATTAGAACTATCAAAAATCTATAAGGATTCTGATAGCTCTAGTAAACAGACATCTGGTCAATCCACATCCATCGAGGAGCTTGCAGAGAAGGTAGCCCAAAAACTAGGTGTCTCTAGCAAACAAATTCCGAGATTTGCCCCAGTTAAGCGGTGTTACAATTGTGGCGGTGAACACATGGCAAGTGTATGTCCCATTATGACCCAATCCCAGGCGAACCTTAGTAGCCAGTACTGCACCATAGAGCGCAGGTACACCAACCACACTGCACAAGACTGCCCATACAACAAACAAACCGTTAGGCAAAATTATCCTCAGCCATATCCACAACATGGTAGATACCAGAATCAGTACCCATCACCACAATACAACAGACCACAACAAACTTATCAGCCCCCTTATCAAGGGCAGCAGAGACCTCAACCAGTCCTAGTGCAGCAACCCCCTGCTCCAACCAATGTGATCCCAGTGAAATATGCATCTACCGAAGAAAATCCGAATAGAGCCATAGTCCCAGTCACCCCATTGCTATCAGACAGTGATCCAAGTGACCATAGTTTTGACTCCACACATATTGATAGCCCACAGGCTTACTACATGCAGTCACCCGAGCATAACGAGTCATACTATTATGAGGACCCAAGTGAAAATAGTGGGGAACCTGAGTATTCTAATGTTATGTACACAAACCCCAACTCTAGACCTCAACCTAGGCAGGTACGACCCCCATTTCCTAGAGGACCATGCTTCAGATGTCAGGGAGATCACCTTATACGTGAGTGTCCACTGCCTGTCCCTACACAACCTCAACCAGTAACCATTCAGGGTTTTTGTCAAGACTGCGGAAAAGAACATCTCCTACGAGATTGCCCGAAGAACCCTAATAACATGCCTAAAATCACTCCTATCAATGTTGTTGGGTTAGTTGTAGACTCCACAGGGAGTGTGACTTCCATTGCACCTGTGCAGGTGATCACAAGAGCCCAGGCACTTCAACAACACCAAGGTGTTGGTCCCGAAAAGAGCCCCGAGGTGAGTGAAACAGAGAGCATAACCAAAAAGAGAACTAGCGCCTGGAAGGATAGTCGTGAAAGAATGAAGAGGCAATGGGCAAAAAAGATAAACGAACTTGAAGAAAGCGTGAGAGAAACCAAGGCAAAAATCACAGAGATCACATCTCAACCGCACTACCACACACGTCCACCACTACCATCCCCATCACCCTCCAATTCTCCACCCTCTAATGCACCCCTCGTAACCCACCCACCATCCCGAGTAGGATCAGTATTAGCTGACCCCACTCCTGAAGGCTTGGACATGATGTTCAAGGCCTACCAGGCTCGACTTCAAGAAGGGCCAACAGCTGCAAACCTAGACAAGAGTTACCCTAGAGCAGATATAGAGATTGAACGGATGAAAATGTGCATGAAAATGGTAGAACAAGCTCAAGCTATACTTGAGACTAGTCAAAAGTTCAATCAGACAAACTCTGTCAAGCCGGATTTGCATTTCCAAGGCTTACTAGAAAGATTAGAGCAGTTGGTAAACAAATCACAAGTTTCTTTACCTCCACAGGCTCAACCAGTTGTTGAAAGAGGAAGCTCACCACCAATGGGAGCTTATGTTCCTAATTCTACGGATGCTGGAATACCTCCTTCAATACAACAGTACTCTCAAGAGTTCTTGCGGGAAATACAAGAAGAGAAATGGGCCAAGGAGAAGGGTGATTCCCCTCCTATTCCTGAGATTGATGATCTTCGTGATCAATTTCCCCAAGACATTCTGTCTATCTATGGAGATCAAACAGAGCAACAAGAGGATGAGAGATTAGATTTTGAATCTAATTCTTTACAAGAGTTGCCTCATTTCACAGGCCCATGGGAATCTGAATCTCTCCAGATCAGAGCTCCCACAATATTGGTGAGAAATGAAGACTCAGTGATTCCCAGGAACACTGACGTTGTGAAGAACACTAAGGTTCAATGTCATCTCACTGTAGAGGAGCTGCTCAAGGCAAAACCAAAGCTCTGGAATCATGTGAAGGATCAGGTTCCAGAACTTGAATCCAATACACCAAAAGTAGGCTCTAAGCAAAAAGTACCAGAGATACCTCTCGACAAGATAGGAGACATGAGCGAAGGTGAAGAAGGTAACACTTATCTTCCAATCACCTATCAAGGTTACACAACCAAAGCAATTGTGGATTCGGGTGCTGGTGTTGCTATTGCGACCACCTCCTTGTGGAAGCGATGGGGCAAACCCACCTTAAGACCAACGAGAATGAAACTTCAAATGGCAGATGGTCATTTTGAAAGACCTCTCGGATTGCTTGAAGGGATAACTCTAACCACTTGTGGTGTAGAGTTTGAACATACGTTTGCTATATGTGACTTTGAGAAGAATAATGTTTACGAGATGATCCTAGGAAGACCTTTCCTACGACAATTGCAAATAGTACAGGATTGGGGAACCAACTCCTTGTACTTACAGC
Organism: Ceratopteris richardii; assembly: GCA_020310875.1. Classification (NCBI taxonomy): domain Eukaryota; kingdom Viridiplantae; phylum Streptophyta; class Polypodiopsida; order Polypodiales; family Pteridaceae; genus Ceratopteris; species Ceratopteris richardii. The sequence continues at coordinate 60,653,705 of CM035425.1, read as the reverse complement.
ACTTAGGGGTCACCACCAAGGTCAATCTGAAGGATTACACCTTCAGAGATGTACCACCCCTACAGTGGAATCCTATCCACAAAGCGAAAGAAGATTCTATCTCCGTGCATTCTGGAAGTTCACCTGAACCATCCTGGCTGCATGAAGATACTCACTTGTGGATGTGCAAGGTCGCGGAGGAAGAGGAAAAGCGCCTAAAAGCGAGAGAAGAAGGAACTCCCCCAAGAGATAGACCAATAAAAGACCCAGCCTATACACCAATGATATTTCCAGATGAGGAGTTTGAGCCTCATGGTTGGGCAGAAATCTTAGCTACCATGGACATTGCAGTCAATGAGGAACAATGGGCACCCCATTGTGATGAGGAGGGTTATGATATCTCAGTGTTCATGTGTCAGCCCTTGTTGGAAGAGTGTGATCCTAGTGAGTTCATAGAAGAAGAAGAGAATGACGATGATCTAGGATCCATTGTGATGGATACATACTTTGACTCAGAGGAACACTACTTAGAAGACCTAGGAGTGTTAACCCAAAAGGAAGAAGAACCCCTTGCGAGTATTAAAACGATAAGTTCAAAGAAAGGAAGTGAAGGAGGTCAAAAGAAAAAGAAAAGAAAAGCAGTGAGACAAGAAGAGGAAGAATCATTGTTTGAAGTACCAGAAAATTTCAAGAAATATGAAGTGGAAGACCGAAAAATTTTGGTACGAATGCCTAAGAGAGAGGCCATTATAGGAGAAGCATATGACAATAAAGAAAAGACCAAAAAAATTGTTGTGACCATTGAAGGGAACGAAGAACGATGTACGTACATAGGAGATGACCTAAGTGCCAAAGAAGAAGCAGAGCTTGTAGCTCTATTAAGGGAATATAGGGATGTGTTCGCATGGCACTATAGAGACTTGAAAGGAGTAGATCCAGAGATTTGCTCTCATACGATTCCGATGACCGCTGATGCCAAGCCCACCAAACAAAAGCCCTACACATATAATGACAACTATACAGCCAAAATAAAGGAGGAAATTGACAGGCTGATTGAAGCTGGATTCATCTATGAGATTGAGCACACTGAATGGGTGTCCCCCATTGTAGTGGTGCCCAAGAAGAATGGAAAATTGCGGGTGTGCATTAACCTTAAAAAAGTTAATGCCGCTACGATCAGAGATAGTTATCCACTTCCAATCACCGAACATCTTTTAGAGCGTGTGGCAGGCAAGGAAGTTTATAGCTTCCTTGATGGATTTTCAGGTTACAACCAAGTAGCCATTGCCCCCGAAGATCAACACAAAACGGCCTTTGCCACAGAATGGGGAATCTTTGCATTTCGTGTGATGCCATTTGGGCTCACCAATGCACCTGCAACATTCCAAAGACTCATGTGTCATGTCTTCAAAGAGTTCTTGCGAAAGAGCTTAGAAGTATATGTGGATGATTTGTGCGCTCATTCCCAAGAGAGAAGTTACCACATCCCTGAGCTCAGGCAAATCTTCAACAAGTGTAGAGATTATCGAGTGTGTCTGAATCCAGAGAAGTGTGTGTTTATGGTACGACAAGGTAAGATCTTAGGTCACATTGTTTCTAAGAATGGAATATCAACAGATGAAGACAAGGTAAGAGCAATAGCAAAATTGCCCAGACCAAGGAATGTTAAAGAGGTACAAGCCTTTATGGGCCATTGTGGATATTACCGTAGGTTTATCCACATGTATGCCATCATAGCTAAACCTCTTTATGGGTTGTTAACAAATTTTGAGTGGAGTGAGGAATGCGAGACTTCCTTCAACGAACTGAAGAGACGTTTGTGCACCGCACCAATATTGACTACTCCGGATTGGAGCAAACCCTTTCATGTCCATGTAGATGCCTCAAATCATGCGATAGGATGTGTGCTAGCGCAACCCACAGGTGAAGGAAATCTAGATTTGCCCATAGCATATGCTAGTAGGCAATTAAACGCAGCTGAACGAAATTATACCACAACGGAGAGGGAAGGCCTAGGTATGGTGTATGCTGTGAAGAAGTTTAGACACTATCTATTGGCCAATAAGTTCAAGTTTTTCATTGATCATCAAGCTTTACTATATTTGGTCAATAAACCTTGCAATACAGGCCGCTTAGTAAGATGGTTCCTCTTACTAATGGAATACGACTTTGAAGTTGTTGTCAGGAAGGGTAGAACCCATCTTAGGGCAGACCATCTTTCTCGCATCACTTCCGGAGAGCCACCGCAAGGAGTGTCTGATGAATTGCCCGATGCTTATCTGTTCAATTTAGAAGTTGTTCCTAAATGGGCAAATAAGTTGGTACCAGTCCTAACCTTCGGGCCTGCAAATAAAAATGTTAAAACAAGCAAAGAGGAAATTGTAAAATCACTAAAGTATCAGATATTGGCCGGAAGTGTGTACAAGCAAGATACCGAGGGCGTATTAGCTTGTTGTGTCGAGGATGATGAACATGCTAGTTGGTTGCAACAAGCCCACGAAGGATTGCTAGGAAATCACTACTCTAAACAACGAACATTGCAGAACCTAAAACGATTAGGAGTGTATTGGCCTAGCATGGACAAAGAAATACAAGAGTGGATTCACAATTGTTCAGTGTGCCAGAAGAGAACCCCAGTGGAACATGCCACTCTTTATCACGTGTCATTAATCCCAGATTGGAGTGCTCCATTGGTCGAGTTCATGAGATCGGGAACATTACCCAATCAGGCTAGTCTTGCAAGAAAACGGGGCATGGAGCAAGAGGCTCAAGACTATGCCTTAGTAGGAGACAACCTATATCGAAGAGGCAAGGATGGCTACCTAAGACTGTGCATTCATGAATCAGACTATTTGAAAGTCTTAGAAGCGGCACACAGCGGTACTGCAGGTGGACACTTTGGGCCTGACAAAGTAATTAAGACCATTCTATTTTCAGGACTTTGGTGGCCCACTCTTCATATGGATGCACATACTTATGTGAAGAGTTGTGACACATGCCAACGTGCCCAATATCCGATAAGAAAAGATGAAATGCCTTTAAGGCCAATGATGGGAGGACGTGCATTTTCAAAGTGGGGTATAGACTTTGTAGGTCCCATCAATCCCCCAGCTAAAAACTCCCATGCAGAATACATTATTGTAGCCACAGATTACCTTACAAAGTGGGTGGAAGTAAAAGCCACGACTAAGAATGATGCTCAAACGACGGCTAAGTTCTTATTCGAAAATGTGTTCACTAGATATGGGTTACCAATAGAGTTGGTTAGTGATAGAGGTACGCACTTCTTGAATGAGGTCATTGAAAATCTCCTTCAAGAATTCATGGTGACACATAAGAAGTCTGCACCCTATCACCCACAAGCTAATGGACAAGCCGAGAGCACGAATAAGATCCTATGTAACGTATTGACGAAACTGGTAAATAATAAACGCTCGGATTGGGACAAACAACTTCATCATGCTGTTTGGGCATACCGAGTTGCTTACAAAACGGTACTCAATGCCACCCCATTTCAGATGGTCTTCGGACAAAATGCGGTGCTACCATTAGATTTCCTAATTCCAGCTTTAAGAGTAGCACAAGAGCATGAGTGGAATGGACATGAGTTGTCCTCTAGGATCTTTGATCTAGAACGTTTAGGTGAGACGAGGCTACGAGCAGCAGCAGGCATCTATGCTGCAAAGAAACGGCAAAAGGCATACTTTGATGCCCATGTAAAGGATAAGGGCTTGAAAGCAGGAGATCTAGTTTTAATCTACACATTGAAACAACACGCAAGAAAGCTAGAAAAGAGAGGCTACGGACCTATGATCATTAATAGGATCTCCACGAGTGGAGCAGTACAACTAGCCACTTTAGAGGGGGATGTCCTCCCAAACTATATTAGCGGATGCAGAGTCAAGCTTTATCAGGAACCCCTCACGGAGGAGATGCTAAGCCGACTCAATACCGCTAAGCAACGTAAAGAGGAGGAAAAACGAATTCGAGAAGAAGCACAGGTAGAGGCCTTAGAGCGTATCAGACGAATGAAGTTGAGGAGACAAGGGAAGGATCCGCCTGTGACTGACACTCAAGAGTCTCCAGGCTATCACATAGCCATGTGTGAGGCTTCAGGTGAACGTACCCATAAGATAGTGGACCGACGACCTTTTGTGACCCTAGAAATAGGACAAAGAGACCGCAGCACAAGCGTGAGAGCATTAATTGATTCAGGAGCAGCCACAAGTGCAGTTCGGCTTTCTTATTGCCTGCAGCTGCAATTGGAGGTAAAACCCCTAGAAGCATATCTGATAGGATTAGGAGGTGTTGAAACCCCTTGTATGGGAGAGGTGGATCTTCCCCTCTACATACAAGAGGTCCTCATGCCAGCAAAAGTGCTAGTGTGTGAAGACGAGGATCTGATCGAACCTCTTGTCTTAGGCCAAGACTGGATCTATGATCACGCAGTCAACCTCAACCTAAGAAGTGGACTTCTTCAGGCTGGGGTAGGCCAAAGCCGTCTCACGATTGAATTAGAAAATCAAGCACTCAAACCAATAGAACAGGCACCAACTCCTGGTCCCTCCAGGAATCCACATGAAGATAACAATGTTGTGCTTGTCCAAACTTCTATGGTGCAGAGGAATATCAATCTTACCGAAGGTTCAGGAGCCAAGAAGGAGTTCCTAACTGATATAAAGAAGATTCTAAACGAGCAGACCGAACATCACTCTACACGAAGGAGGCCGCTGATCAAGAGGCAGGAGCGCCAACCCGTGCAACATAGAGCACCTCGGGGCGCGAAGCAGATCTGGATACGCAAGGATGGGAAACCCACAACTCTAATAGCAGAATCTCAAGAAGACAAGAAACGAGCCTCACCGTCAAGGAACGAAGTTAAGAAGCCCCCTAGGATAACCCCTAGGCATACCATTTCTATTTGGGTCCCTAAGCGGTCAATGAAGGCTACCCCTAATGCTAGACAGATATGGGTGCCCAAGGCCTACTTACAAGCCCAAATTACTTCACCTTCTGGCACTAGGATGAAGCAACTTTCACAAGCACTCTTGGCCAACAACTCAGAAAATGACAAGATACCTACACCTCTCACTGTCCCCACTCCCATCAACCCTAAAAATGTCTGGAAATGGGTACCCAGAAGGTCCCAAATACATCGCACTCTCATACAGAAATCTTCACCTGTCCTTAGCTCTAAGAGCTACGACTCCTCTATCAAAGTGTGGAGAATTAAACTGTGTACTAAACCCCCTGACCCTATTATGTAAAACAGTCCACACTAACACAGGAGCATTCCGGGCCCATTGCATAACCAAAGTATGCATCTAGGATGACACTGATCTTTAATCACCACTCACACCAATCATAAACACTTCACCACTAACCACTGACCTCCGGAATTGTCATGTTAGTATTGTGAAGGGAACACCATTACATCTTGTTTCCTATGCAACACTAATGTGCCTTTCTTCTTCCAGCAGATAAGCACCCTACTCTCATGGCAACAGCGGCAGGCACAAGCTCTCAGGCAGGTGCCCATGCTCCAATCAATTGGGATGCCATGCCAGTGGAAGCTCCACCAACAACTCGGCCGGAAGAATTCTTGAATGTGCGAAGGATTCCTATTCCAGATCCACCCAGTGGACTAACCGAAAGAGTAAAAGGGCACTCCCATTGGTTCAATGAAATGCCAGGAGATTTGGGAGATGCAGATCACATCTGGGAGTCCAAGATGGAGTGTGGAGGGGTTTGGTGGACCTTCCAATTCTTTTCAAGAGAATTTGAGACCTTACAGAATGCAGCTCCACTTCAGGATATCTGGCAAAAGGCTGGACTACAAGCTTACTTCAGTGCAGCTCTACCTAAACCCGACTTCCTCAGGTGCTACTACTTGATTGCTACGCTGAAACCTACCGGGGATAAAGATCATTCAGGCACATTCTGGGTGCCCTCCTTATCCAATCTGGAGGAGATGAGGAAGTTTGAATTAAATGTAACGTTAATCAGGGAAGCCCTTCAAATGTATGGCACTCATGTGCCTTCAGATCGCGACCCCTTGATACCAGAATCAATGAAAAGCAATAGAGTCAAGAAGCTCAAAGAAATGTGCGCCCTCACCCCCAACATCGCCATACCTCTGCGGATGTGCCTCCAGCACTTCGCATTTCCCGCTCAGGACCGTTTCACTCAGCCTCACAAGAAGATATGGTACGGGTTGTATTTAGCAGAGACCGGAAGCTTGCCCATTAAGATGCCGGTATGGATCTTAGATCAAGTATATGAGGCTGGCAAGCGGGGGGCGAGGAAGCCCACTTTACATGGTTGTTGTGCGCTGACAAGAATCATCTACAGATGTCTTGCATATGATGTGCCAGTTGCTCGAGCCCTAAAGTATGCACACCTGGAGCTGTTCAAAGGGCGAAAGTCAGGGAATCAACCGGCAAAAAGAATGCGTGGATCCCTTTCACAGGTCCTGATCCCTCCAGAAGCCACCGCCGAAGTCTCCACTAGAGAAGAAACCCAAGTGGCATCTTTCACAATCCATCTCCAAGAGTCTCAACCAAGAGAGGTGGTACAACCCGTTCCATCCGCCCCTCCACTACCTACCGATGCAGAGTTTGCATCTATGGCCACCTTCACAGAAGATCCAAATTTCGATTTTGAAAGATTCCTGCAGACGGTCCCCCTATCCGACAGTGAAGATTCCCTTGACAATGTGGGTCCGGGTGCATCAGCCCAAAGAGAACAGCCACGGGGCGAGACGATCAGAGTACATGGGGAAGAAGTGGCACAACATCCTCATGACCCAAACACACAAGTGCAGGAAGGCGCACATAGAAATGACCCGGAAGACAGTGAAGAGGAGGCCCCTGCCTACACAGCACAACTCAGACGGCTGTACAAGACAATCAAGCAGGTACAGAGAAGACATAAGATGACAGAAGCGGCGAATAGAGCTCTAGTGAACCAGACGCTTCAAGCCGAGAATGTTGACTCCAACTTTGTGGAATCATTGAATTCATTGGCAGAGACATGTGGGATCGGGGAGGCATTGAGGACAATGGTATATCAGGAAAACCCTGTCTACGATCAACGAAGGATTGATACACGACCACGACGCGGGAAAATGATTCAAATGGAAACCTCTACCGCCTTGCCTACTATAATTTCAGAAGATGTTCACATGACGAGCCCGAGTCCCACCGATGAACATGAGGTAATTACACACGTACCATCTCCACAACCACCTTCCCTCCACCTTTCAGAACCCCTCTCCACTATTCCTCCTGAACAACCGATATCCACCCATCACGAAACCATTGTACACACCTCCGTTTTTACATCCTTCCCTTTACCCACGTCCCACACTTCCACCCAAATTTTGGAACCTCACACCGGTCATCCGGCCACCGATCAAACCATAATAGGTCACCCGTCCTATCTCCCCGCCCTTGGACAACCACTTGCCAATAGCCAGATCTCATCCCATCCTTTTCCACTCACTCACACCCAAACCCTATCCGCCACTCCCCTAGCAACTGACTCACACTCAACCCAAGTCACACAACCCTCATTCTGGACAAACCTTGTAAATATACTCCAACAGGTGGATACTTATAATAAAAAGTCCCTTTCCCAACCCCACTCCCCCGCATTCACTGCCACCACTATCACACCACCCACCATTCCTGTATTCACAGTGCACGAATCACACACTATCATGTCCGATCCCATGGACATCTCACCATCCACAGGATCACCCACCACCACTGTTATCCCAACATTACCACATATCATTTCACTCACGTCGCCATTTCCAAGCACTGTAGGCACAACATCCACTTTTCCCATTCCCACTTCCCAACCCCCTGCATCTTCCATCCTTACCCCTACATCCACCTCATTTAGTCTTGCACTCGACACCATGCTCGAAGCTGCCACTCAGCTTAAGCAGGAATATAAATTATTGGAAGAAAATAACAAGGAGCTTTGCACCCTCTCAGCAACACTCCAAGAGCGTGTCAATGCTTTGGAGTCCAGTCATACGGAGTCACAAAGCAAAATATCCGCCCTCGAACATGCAAATGTGCAACTCGAAGCGAGGCATATGGAAGAGAGCAAAGCCATGGAGGAACAGCTGCGAGATCAAATGGACCGCAATGCAAGGCTTCAACGAAACATGGCCTTGTTACGACGACATCTAGCGGCAGCTCAAGAAGAGAACAGACGGCTTCAACAACAAAACCAAGAGAACCTCGAGGCTGCCATGGAGAACACCCCAGGAGCACCCATAGACCCGGCTAAATTTCAAGCTGTTCCCTCAGAAAGCATACAACAGATCTTGGAAACTTATGCCAATCTTTTAGCAGCCATGATCAGCTTGCCGACCAACTGAAGGACCTACAGAGACCCCAAGAGTCTACACCACACCAACGGGAACCTAAAGAGATGACCGACGCTGCTACTTCACCTGAACCTGAACATTCAACGACCAATGACGTACTGGAGTTACGGCAACAGATTGCAGAATTAAAATTGAAGTTGATGCAGTACGAGCGACCTCCTTCCCCACTAGAGCAACCGTTAGAAGAAGAAGCAGTTATTATTCTAGTGGAGGAAGCATTCGACGACACCTACGAGCCTCAACCATTTCCAGGAGGACGCATCACAGAAGAAGGTCAAGATACCTATGAGGAACCCCCATCAGCATGGATGAAACAGGTAGAGGAAATGGGGAAAACTCATCAGGAACGGATATCCACTCAGATGCTGGCAATGAAGGCCATTGAGGACACCATCCTTCACTCAGAGTACTTCAGGCACATTGCCTCTAGACGCCTTATCACTAGCTCAGAATTACAATACAAGCCCTATTTTGTATTGTTGGCCGACTACAACGCAGAAATCAAAAGAGTCACCAACAAGTGCCCAACATTTGCCACACAGTTCGAACCAGATGATATACCAGAAGCAGCACGAAAAGGGTCCATATTCCAACCCACTTGGAGGCAGAAGTTACTCGAAACTTACCCAGAAATGCTTAGAACATGGGATCACACCCCCATGCATTTGAAGTACAATCCGTGTTTTGGGCCAGTGCAAAGACGAAGATCATGGAAAGCTTTTGCAATCAAGGTTCAGAACAACGCGAACTGTAAAGAATGGCTCAATTACCCCGCCATCGCTCCCCGAACCGGTACTCCCACGGTGTCATACATGATTGCAACCATCAGACATTGGATACCACGTCTCCACCCCATGCCAGATGTCGCTGCCCAGATGATGCTCAAGATCTTCGATATGATGCAGGTCGTACTCAAAACTTTTCGCAATGTATGCCGTATTCAACCTCCTATTCCCGGGTTTATTAATGGTAACTACGACCTGCTATATGATATGAGCACAACCCCGAGCATACGAGTGGCTTACGCATGGCATGCACGCATAAGATATCTCCCTGCCTGCTACAAGCAAACATTCGACGATATGTTCACCACGGGGTTTTGGGAAGCACATTCAGAGGTATTCGCGCCACGGCCTACGCATTTACTCCATCTCTTTGCATGCGAGCAAACAATGCATTCCGAGCTTTACACGATGCCACAACCTGACATGCCTGGTACAGTTGATTGGGAGGCCTTGCAACGAGACCTGATCAGAGGTTTAAGAATCAAAGAACAAGAATTGGCAACCGACCTCCTGCAGAAGTACATTGATCAAACTGTGGAACAGAGGTCTGTCAGAGACGACAGACCCTAGGGGGGGGAGAGTGTTGACAGTATACGGGACGAAGCAAGTACGGACACACATGCAGATCTAGCACTAAGGCAACCCTTCATTTTTTTCAAAACCCTTACATCATTTTAAAGTGATTCTCATCACTAAAAACCCCTGTAAATACCATTTTCACCTTTTTGTAGCTCCATTTTGTACAAGCCGAGGAGTCCTCGAGCTTGAGGAGCCGTAGAAGTAGTTGCCTGCCAATTTTCATAATTTTTAGATCTCGTTTGAGCCCTCAAATAAGCCCTGGAACCTAATTTTTAACTAGGCCGGACACTAGGTCTGGACAGGGCCAAAGCTAGTCAAAAACTATAAATAGAGCTAGAGAGCTTATTTTTGGGGTAGCTTCTTGTAGTTTGAGCTTGTATGAGAACTTTCTTGCAATAGAAGTGATTCCATTTTCTTCCTCTCTTTGTTCTTGCCGTGTGTGCGCGTGTGCGTGTAGGTGTGTGCATGCTTGTGTGCTTCTCACTCACGCACTTGTGTTTCCACTTGCTCGTGGTCTTCATACCATCCTCACGTCTTCCCGGATTGACATTAAAGGAGGTGCTACTCATCACTGAGCTACAGGCTGCTTTAAAATTGATTAATTAGGTAATCTCCTTCATATGTAGATCCATGAAATAATATCTTGAAATTTGTAGTGTAGTTCAAGAATGATCGATCAGCTTGTCATAATAATCTTTTTAGCTCTTGGAAATATCCTATTAAGTCCTTTACGGCAGACTCAATCTCCTTCCATAGAGAATCCACAGTGTATGGTCTTCATCAAGATATTCTTTCCAAAATTTCAATGGAGCACTAGATTGTGCCCTCTGACTTGTATAGACAGGATTTTCAAATTATACTTTTGATTGCAAGATCACCCACATAGGGAAAATAATACAAGAATGTGTAACTGATACAAGAAGTCTCGCAACGTGGGATTGATATTTATGGATAAGTGGACTAGACATTGTATTACAAGAACTCCCTTGAGGAGATGGATTAGATATAAGAAATGAATTGACGAGATCTCATACAACAAGATTGCAACAGGACAAGGCAGGATGTCCAAGATACTAGACTAGACAAGACTAGAACAAATTACCATACTAGAACTTGAACTAGAACATGGCAAGTACTTACTTGGAGATCAAGACTCCTTGAGCTCCCAAGACTAGCATTGGTAAGACTAAGGATATATGTGACTAAGCCCTCCTTATATGAGTGTTCAAGGGTGGTTACGAATCGATGATATCATCGATGATGTTAGCAATCCAAAACAAGACTTTTGTATATCAGAATCAAGCAAGTAGATAGTGTATATTAGGGTTTTGGCACATTTTGAACATGATGGATGCATTAGTCTATACAAATTCTTAACCAATCATGAGATATAGAAAGACACATGGAATTTAAGGTTTAGGATGATTTCCTTTATGTCCATGATAGATATTTCTTTCTTCTCGTATATAAGTCTTTCAAATAAAATAACTTTTTCAGACATATTTAATCATTTCTACATTTTAAGTAATAAAAAAAGTTTATTTTTTAAAATCTATTTATTTTCTATAGTGCATCTAGGTATAATTATTTATGGGGCCTGATGGTTTTTTCAAAATTTTATTTGATTATTACACATGATTTTTTTTTACTTTTTGGTGGAAAACAAGACACTATAGTCACTTATTTTGGTACAACACTAGTATTGACCCTTTCTACCTTGTTGAATTGACACATAAAGCACTATCAAACATATATGTCAACAATTGTGCCTAATCAGAGCCACCAAGTTTTTCTTCTAGCCAATTGTATGGTCTTTTCAAAATGAAGATGTGCTACATAAGGAACATCAAAGTTATCATGCACGAATTTTCTTCTCAACTCTTGGGAATCTGGAATGCAAAACTTTTTGTTCGCTTCAGCTATTCAATTCTCCAACTAGAAATCAGAATATTTATTTCACTTGTTTGCTTTACTATGACAAAACATAGATGAAACTGCCCCATCGCTTATATAAGATTCATCACTAATGGCTCTAATCATTTGAAACAAATTAATTCAATGAGTTTTCTAGAATTATAAAGCCCATTTAATACATTATCTAAGATAATTCATGAAATACTATTCTCTTGTTGCCTACGTTATACAAGATTTTCATATGAAACTCTTGCATGAGCTCATCCCAACAAGCCTGTTTGTCTCAAAGATCTTGTTGACTGCAAGAAATCATTTGCTAATGTTGAGTCTTGTGCATGCATCCTACATACATATCAAATGTATATACATGCTTCTTTTCATTCACTCAATGCAAGTAAACATGCTATATTTGAAATATCATTGTGTCTTATGCAATGGGTATGTAATGAATCCCTATTATGCATACTTTGAAGAATGTAATAGTATCATCATGGTGCATAATAAAATCTTATAGATTCTTAGGGAAAACAAATTCTGAAGAGGTTTATCAAACTCAATGTATTCATCTTGCATAGAACATCAAATACATTTAGCAGACAAACTATTATTACAATTATTTTTCACTACAATATATCCCTCATGCAAACATTTTCCATCTCATCTTCACTTTTTTCAACATATCCACCCTCAAAGAACTCTTGCAATCAAAATGGCTTGAAAAAAGGGAATAATAAAAAGATTAGGGAAAACTATGGAAGCATAGAAGATCAAGTTTCAAATATGTACATGTACCTTTAAAATACAAAGTTAAAGAGAAATAAGATTTGAAACAAGATATCTAAATTACAAGAACTCCCTTCAAGGAGATGGACTAGATATAAAAAATAACTTGATAGCACCTCATACTACGAGATTACAATAGGACAAGGCATGATGTCCAAGATTCTAGATTTTACAATACAAGAACAAAGAACAAGACACAAACTCGAACTTGAATGTGGAAAGTACTTACTTTCAGATCACGAATCCTTGAGCTCCAAAGAGAAGCATTGGCAAGACTAAGGATATATGAGGTCAAACCCTCCTTATATAAGTGTTCAAGGGTGGTGTTGAAGGGCTACTATGAATTGATGATATCACAAATGATGTTAAGGATTCAAAACAAGACATCTATATATCAAAATCAAGCAAGTGGACAATTGATCTTAGGGTTTTAGCACATTCCGAATGTGATAGAAGCATTGGTTTCTCCAAATTATGATCTAATCATGAGATATAAAAAGACACATTAAATCTAAGGTTCAAAATTATTCCTTTATGTTCATGGTATATATTTCTTTCTTCTTATATATAAGTCTATAGATAAAATATTTTTTAAAACATATTCAATCATTTCTACATTTTGAGTCATTAAAAAAAGTTGTTTTTAATATATTTTTTATAGAATCTCTTAGTATAAGTATTTATGGGGCCACAAGGGGTTTTCCAAACATTTATTTGATTATTATAGATTCTTTTTTTTACTTTGGTAGAAAACATGACATTATAGTCACCTAGTTTGGTACAATGCTAGCATTAATGCTTTCTACCTTGTTGAATTAACACATGAAGCACTGTCAAACATATATGTGAACAACTCTAGCTAGTTGGAGCCACAAAGTTGTTCTTCTATCCACTTATGGTCTTGTCAACATGAAGATGCCCTACACAAGGAACACCACATTTATCATGCATGAATTTTCTTCTTAACTCTTGGGAATCTAGTATGTAAAAATTTCTAGTCGATTCAACTATTCCATTCTCCAACTA
>CM035425.1:60627735-60635235 GCA_020310875.1 Ceratopteris richardii | reverse complement strand
GGATCATTCCTAGAAATAGATGATCTCTGTCCATAATCTAAATATTGATAAGAAATAAGTGTTCACTTTCAATTTGTCCATCCCCCAGCCAATGTCTTCCTTGTGCTTTAGTTGCACATTCTACTGGAAATTCACCTATTGGAGGCATTTTGTATTTGCTCTTAGTAGTCATCTGCACTTAAATAATTGAGAATGCATTAGCATTAGAGAGTATGAAAACCAATTTGTGCTTGTTTCATAGTGCTCATGCATTCATATGTCCATTCTTCAAAGTCAATTCCAATCATGTATGCCTCTGTTTGGGTGATCAACATCTTTAGTTTTTCAATGAAGGAATCACAAACATTGCTTAAGGTTACTCCCATGTCAATTAAAGAATCTACCCAATGATATTATTCATTTTGAATCCCTGGGTTTAAATAGGGTTGTCTTGGCACGTTACCCAATTTCTTTATGTTCAAACCTCCCGTGAAAGAGATTCAAGACAATGGGGAATCTCAGTTTGTAGACTATCCTTTAAATGAAAGTACTTCATGTATAGACATGTTTCCAAATGAAGACAATGAGTTTTCATATTTCCCACAATATGCATGAGAGTATGAACAAGAATCCATAGTTAAAAAGACAACTTTTGTTATATTTCTAATAGCGAAAATTGAATGAAGCACACCTAGACTAGAGCTTTCAAAGCACACTCAAGTGAAATGCACCTTGAACATAGACGAACTTTGCACGCAAAGCAATACTTATGGCAAAAAATGGAAAAAAAAGTGGACCCAAATACGAATCAAGATAATCCTTCAAAGTCTAAAGTAGGTCTAGATAACTTGAGTTTGAGCAAGTGCTAGTTGAAAAGATAGGAGTATATAGTGAAGTAGATGAAGGAAATAATTGCATGCCTATCTTTTTTAACATGCACATTTCCAAAGCAATCTTAGATACTAGGGAAAGTGTATCGATAGCCACCAAATCCCTTTAGAAGAAGTGGGGAAAACCTTTATTAGGTTTTACACATCTAAAATTGCAATTAGCTAACAAATATATTGAAAAACCAATAGGACTACTCGAAAATGTAATATTGGGTATTTGCAAACTAGACTTTGAACGCACTCTGGTAGTCTGAAATTTTAGTGAAACCATCAACTATGAGATGATATTAAGAAGACCATTTATGCATCAATTAAAAATTGGGTGTTCCCTATTCTTGTCATATCAAAGAAGAATTGAAAGCTAAGAATACGCATCAACTTGAAAAACAGTAATGTTGTGACCATCAAGCATAGTTATCCACTGTCCATCACTAATCACCTCCAAGAAAGAGTAGCATGTAGAGATGAATATAGCTTTTTTAATGGCTTTTCAGGCCACATTTAAGTCACATTTTCAGCCAAACACCAACATAGGACCACCTTACCTACTGAATGGAGTTTCTATGCATTCAAATTGATTTCATTTGCCTATGTAAATCCCCAACAACTTTCAAAAGGTTGATGTGTCATGTTTTCAAATATTTTCTTAGGCACTCTACATGGATGACTTGTATGCTTACTCTGCGTAATGACCCGAACAAATCCCTATGTTGAAAAATTATTTTTTAGTCTCAAGCATATTCAAAACTACAAAATAAAAAGCAAGTCATAATGGCTTACATGATTTGAATATGTTTTTATTTCACATTTCAAAGGATTTTGAATTTGTTTTTTTCTACATATCATGTCTAAAACATGTAAGTGGATTAAAAAAAACAATGTTTACAATTTCACCACCAAAGCTAAATTGACTTGGTCAAACAAAATTTGTTCATGCCATGGTGAAAACTTGATTTTTTGGCGGGTTGTGGGACTCATAAATCTCCTAAAAGAAGAAGAACGATCACAAAAGCCCTTGAAGATTGCTAGAAAAATGAGTTTGAATTCTTGACATTCTAGCTTAAACTTCTCCTAGACTATGAGGTATTTAAAAATAATTATTGTGCCTCTTAAATACTGAAAAAGTTTACTTTGAAATTTTCATTTGTTTTGTAAGCTTTTCCACAAATTTCAATATTTTCGTCACCAATTTCAATGTACATGAGTACATATGAATCTCTAATTCCATGATCAATTTGATCATTTATAATGCTACAAAATGTACTCAAAACAAAAAAACATAATGATTCAATGTACAAATCCATTCAAAGAAAAAGATACACAATAGATAAAAATATGATCTCATTAATTATCAAATATATACATCGGATAGATGCAATCTTTGATTGGGATACATAATTGTCGCTTTTTGGGCATATAGTCATTTCTAAGTCCCATTGCAAAGAGCATGTATTTGGGTTGGGGGCTAACCCTCTTGGAATGCACATGGCAAAGGACACTATCGGTAAAAATGGAGGTGCGCATTTCCTCCACTACATCTTGAAAAGCTTGCAATGTACCTCATTGAATCCTCGAGATCATAATTTATTACTTATCCATTGTTTATCTAATTACTTGAGCAAAAGGATCTTTTGGAATAATTGGGTCTGTGCTCTTCTATACTTCCTCCCAATGGGTAGTGGTGGTGGTAGCTTCAATTGATGTGTCCATGGTGCACTACCATGTTTAAACTTTAACCTATTTTTGTTCCCTTTTCCATCTCAATCCACGTCATATGCATCTTATCCTTGTGGGTCATGTCTCTACACATGCTCATCCACTATTGCTTCATTCCTTCTTCTTTAAAGATTGGATTGAAACTCTTCTACCACTATGCAGTCTTCTTGCTCTTCGCATCTCTTCTTGCACACCTCTTTTGCCCTCTAGATCTCTTCTTGCAAATCTTCCTACAATACTCCAATCTCAGAATATTCATTGATATTAAATGTACCAACCACACTCTCCTCATCATCTTCTTCTTCTTCATCCATATACACTATCTTTCAATTGGATCTAGACTTATACCTATACATTTCTCAGGTGTTTGTGATGGACCTTCCAACTTGGTCTTGGATAAGATAATGGCAATGGTAGTTGTGTGTCTATCACAATCTCCATATTCCTGATGTCGGTTAATCAGTAAAACATATTCTTGGTATCCTCAACATTTCCTATGTTGAAATACTATGATATTCAAATAGTTGCATGTCTCCATTTGGCCTATCTATATTCTTCTCTATAGTAGAATCATTTGTGTGATGTGAGGAATTTTAAGTTCCTTGCATTTCCATCATATTGGAGCCAAGTGTGCCCCACAAACATGTGTATATATATGTATATGTATATGTATATGTATATGCATATGTATATGTATATGTATATGTATATGTATATGTATCTGTATATGTATATGTATATGTATATGTATATGTATATGTATATGTATATGTATATGTATATGTATATGTTGATGGAGAGTGTTAATCTCCAAAAGAATAACCTACTCTTATGATTAGAGCACCTCTATACCAAGAGTAAGTCAAAATCTTCACCAAATTAGAGGTTCAATCTCCAAATTATCAAAAGTTGAAAAATTCTGTGAAGAAGATAAAACACAGAAAGTCTGCTGCACAATTTCTTCTCATTGACCTATCAAACATGTAAAGTTTTCTATGAAATTTTGTATGGAGTGTCGCCTAGAAGTTGCGCACCTCCTCCAAGTTAAATTTCTTCAAAAGGTTTAGTATAACTTGAGAAATCAACTTCACAAGTTACCTATGTCTAAATCTGCACTTCTGAGACGTCGATTTCGACACCCCTAACTTCTAACACATAGTTCTATCAATCTCGAACCCGTTTAAACAAATGCTTGTAGATACAGGCAGCTTACCTTCTAACTTAAAGATTAAGTGCTTGCTTGCACAAAACTTTAAACTGTGGAGTGAGAACTGACCAAAAAATCAAGATCAAAATTTGTGCCTGTTTCAGAGAACTGTGAACACTCATCACATATGAATGTTCCTATTGACAATTCTCCTAGCCTGTTTACAATTAGACTCTAAAACTCAAGTCATAGACTCATTAACTATGAACTTAGATATCCTCAAAAGGATTTCACAAATGATCTAACACAGACGGAGCAGACACAGAAACATCGGGCGCAATATTTCTTCGATTACTCAGAAAATTACAGTTGAGTGATGAGAGGAAAACTCAACTAACATTTCACATGTCTCATGACATCTAACTTCTGCTTTCTTGACTTCTATACTCACTCATGTATTCTTTCATATGCTCTCATATCACGCCTCGACATTTTCAAGGTATTTATAGAGAAATTTGTACAAGTCTATGACTAATCAAAGATCTAAGTGAACTATAACTATACTAATGTACATATGTGTACATTCCTCATATCCTCTGAATGTATCCTTATTCCAAGCTTCAAGAATTGAATCTTCCTTCATTCTTTAATCTTCCAAACATTCAATTGGTGATTGGTCTGCACCAACAGCTCCCCCTCAATCATCAATTGAGGTTTCTCTTATCTTCTTTATGCCTGCCATGTCTTTAAACTTCTGTAGCTTTGGTCCATCCAAGCTCTTTGTAAGCATATCAGCTATCTGATCTTTTGTTGAAGTATGTATGACTTCAATCTCCTTATCCATCACTTTCTCTCTTAGAAAGTGATACTGAATCTCAATGTGTTTGGTCCTGGCATGAAAAATAGGATTAGCAGCTAAATACAATGAACTCATGTTATCTCCATATATAATTGGTATCCCATGCACAATGTCAAAACTCTTCATCAAGGTCTTGAGCCAAATCACTTCCTTTGCAGCTTCAACCATGCCTTTATATTCAGCTTCTGTAGAAGACAAAGCAACTGTATGTTGCTTCTTGGAACACCATGAGATAAGTTTATCTCCCACATAACACATGTATCCATAAGTTGACCTTCTATCATCTGGATTACCTGCCCAATCTGCATCACTATAAATTTTGATATTTGTATCTGATGTAAACCCATAATACAAACCTTCATTGAGTGTACCCTTAATGTACCTCAACACTCTTTGTCCTGCAATCCAATGTTCTTTCCTTGGGCAATGCATGAATTGAGACAAAACCCCTACTGCATATGATAAATCAGGTCTAGTTAAAGTAGCATAGATAAGACTACCAACCAAACTCTGATATTGTCTCATGTCCTTGAATTCTTCACCTCCAAATTTACTCAATTTGTGATTCACCTCCATTGGTGTAGGTGCTACCCTGCAATCATCCATTTTAAACTTGATTAACAAGTTCTTCAAATACCTTTCTTGAGTCACAAATACTCCATGTTGAGTATATGTAATCTCCATGCCCAAGAAGTATGACAAGTCTCCCAAGTCACTTATTTTGAACTCCTTTTCCATTTGCTTCTTGAGTCTTTGTATTCCTTCTTCATCTGTACCTGTAAGGATTATATCATCAACATATATGCACATGTATATGAAACCATTATCACTTGCTTTGACAAGCAAGCTACTATCTGCTTTAGACACCTGAAATCCAAGTTCTTTCAAGAACTTTACAAGTCTATAATTCCATGCCCTTGGGGCCTGCTTTAAGCCATACAAAGCTCTCTTGAGCTTGCACACATGATCTGGATACCTTTTATCTCTGAACCCTTGAGGTTGCTCCATGAATACATCATCTGAAATATAACCATTCAAAAAAGCATTTTTCACATCAAGTTGACATAACTTCCAACCTTTACATGCAGCAATAGCTATAAGTGTCCTGATGGTTGTCATCTTTGCCACAGGACTATAAGTCTCATCATAGTCAACACCATATGTCTGAGCAAACCCTTTGACAACAAGTCTAGCTTTGTACCTAGACACACTTCCATCTGCAAATCTTTTTGTCTTATAAACCCACTTACATCCAATGATCTTCTGACTATTTGGTTTAGGAACCAAATCCCAAGTTTGATTTTCCAATAGTGCATCATATTCTTCCTGCATAGCTTTCTCCCATTTTTCCTTACCTTTTGCCTCTTCATATGTAGAAGGGTCTTCATCTGTTTTCATCATATAAGCAAAATCTTTTGTGGCCAAAAAAGAAGTATCATAACTATACCTTGTAGGTTGCCACCTATTTCTTGATGATCTTCTGAGTTCTCCACTCCTTGAGGTTTCTGGTTCTTCACACTCAGGATCAAATCTTGGCATTTCTTCAACTTCACCCTGCACTTCATTATTCTCTTCTTCATCAATTATTTGAATCTTTGACTTACCTTTCTTTTGACTCACTTCTTCTTCATCACCTGTATTGATATTGATTGTACCTGCATACCAAGTACTTTGCTCATCAAATGTAACATCTTTAGAAACCATGAATTGTTTTGTAGATGGACTCCACAATCTATAACCCATCTGCTTATCATCATAACCAATGAAAACATATTTTTCAGCTTTAGGTTCCAATTTGTGTCTTAATTGTGATGGCACATATGCATATGCCACACATCCAAAAACTCTGCAATGATCCAAGGTAGGTCTCTTACCCCACCAAGCCTCATATGGTGTCATACCCTGCAAGGCTTTACATGGTAACCTATTGACCAAATAAGTAGCTGTATTTACAGCCTCAGCCCACAAATAATTAGGGCAATTTTTCTCCTTCATCATGGATCTTGCAAACTCAACAAGTGTTCTATTTCTCCTTTCTGCTACACCATTTTGTTGAGGAGAGTACCTGCAAGTAACTTCCCTTTTTATACCTGCATTCCACAAGTAATCACTAAATTCATTAGAGAAATACTCTCCCCCTCCATCTGACCTTAATCTCTTCATCTTATGACCTGTAATTCTTTCTGCATATGCATGATAGTGTTTAAATGTATTAAACACTTCTGACTTATCTTTGATCACATAAATAGTGATCCATCTAGTAGCATCATCAACATAAATCACATAATACCTTCCCCCATTTATACTGAAATCCTTTGATGGTCCCCACACATCTGTGTGTACCAATTCAAGCTTCTCTGAGTACATAAAACCATGCTTGGAATAGGAATGCTTATGAGCTTTACCTAATTGACATGCCTCACATTTGTATGTCATATGTTGACCTGCAACATTAGGCAATCCAAGCACTGAACCATTGTTAATCATGTCTTTAATACCTCTTTCATTGAAATGTCCAAGCCTCTTGTGCCAAAGATCTAACTCAGAGATCTTATGTCCTCCATATGTGAACATAGCATGACCAATATTGCCTTGAATCTTCAATGTAAATAATCTTCCTTCTTTCTTCCCTGAAACAATCTGTTTATACCCTTGACTAGGGTCTTCCACATATACTCCATCATTAGTGAACCTTACTTCATAACCTTTTTCCACAATTTGTCCTACACTTATCAAATTCTTAGGAATTGTAGGAACATACAAGACCTTACTCAATAAAGTGCTACCATCCTTGGCCTTCACTGATCCAATTGACTTCACATTGTGCTTTGTGTTGTCACCTGTTTGAACAACATGATTAAAAACCTTATTCTCCAAATCAGTCATCAAAGCTATATTACCACTTAGGT
>CM035425.1:60597735-60605235 GCA_020310875.1 Ceratopteris richardii | reverse complement strand
CATACACACATACACACTCCCACACATTCATCATGACATCACTTTCACCACTACCACCTCTTTTTCAGTGATTGTCTTGGGTAGAGGGATGAGAGGCAACTCCTCTTTGGCCCCATCCTTCTGTTCATTTTTCAAAAAAAAAAAAAAACTCCCACAAAAAGAGAAGTTTTGGAAGTTTGGCGCTTCAAAAACCTACGAACCCACCTCCTCCATTTGATTTGAAAAAAAAAATTGGGATCCTCTTTTTTTGTTTACATTCTCAGCTTGGAGGCATTTACATAAATTGCATTTGTGTTTTCTCTCTCGTAATTTACGATGGGCAGTGGGCATGCTTTTTCTAAAAGAGTTTGCACAAATTCCTATGTGGGGACCAAGGAGACATTGAATCTCCCGTTCATTCACGCTCTCTCTTCTGATATCTGAAAACAAATTTCCTGTCATGGCGTGTGCGTCCTTTTGGAAGTGATTATGCAGCGGCAACCCTATGATGCCCCCCGAGGTATGGAAATGCACGGCTCGGAGCATGTATGTGCACCTCTCTTCGGTTGCACCAACCAAATTCTCCTATCAATGACTCTACTGTTGGGTGGATGGTGGACTAGGCGCATGAACCTCTGAAGGTGAACTGCGGCAGATTAGTTTATGGACTCAAGAATGCACTTCAACGATCTCTGTTGATGTTTGGCCTATCACAGGAGCGCTCAGATTCTGCCCCCTGTTGCTAAGGCTATGCTTTCTGTCACCTGCCCTCATGTGTGAGCCGTTCGTTGCTCTTCAGATATTTCATGTATGGCCCTGTGGACACGATGATCCGAGCACAATGGGGAAGAGTGTACTACTCCTCTCTCAACCCATCGCCTCCCTCTCTCTCATTCTCCTAGCAGGTTGAGCTATGCTCCATGCTCCAATATGTTGTAAATGGGCGTAAGTGTTCTGCTCTTGATCTTTACACAGTCGGTGACATCTTCTACCCCATTTACAGAGAAAGCTTTGGGTGAACAAAATTTGGCTGAACTTTGACAGGTCAAGGATAGCAACAACAAAATGGGAGTCAAGGGACATATGACACACCCACCTCGCTCTATCCTAAAATGATTATGCCCTCAATACTTGGTGTTGAATACCATAATGCGAACTGCTCCTCGAAGGGGTAAAGAAAGTATCTCCATAACCAACAAGTTTCTATACACAGGGCTGAGCTTCAGTTGGCCTCCTCTTGCTATCTAAGTGTTGCCCTGTGACATGTTCTCACTGCGAATGGTTTGCGTCCCTACTGCTGCTTTAGTTTCTACAAGACAATTCTATGGGCACTGGAAAGGTTGGCCTTTTGTTGGGAGATTTGATTAGGTAATTCCAACTAGGGGACTAGACGTTTGTATACTTTGACAAAAGGAGGAATACATTGTCATCTATGTTCTTTTTTTGCAAGATATTTATCCTCACTGCCTCGCCCTTCTCTTTCCTAGTCCACATCGAACTAGATAGGACATCAAAGTTGTATGATGCTCCCATAATGCTGGTGTACAATTCTCATTCTCCCTTCTCTGATGTTTAGATGAAAGCATCAGCCATATGGGCATGAAAGGCTCAACGGTTTTCCTTTTCTACATGATATAAGAATGAACTTGGCTACAGGTCTCTAAAGATTGATGCACGCATCAAACCGTATGAGTCTAAGAACAAAGGCTGTGAAGAAAAATACGAACTTTGAGCTTCATCTGAAGCGAGTATACCAGGGATGCCAAAGACATATGACCACAGACTATGTCTACAGATGACCATATTTCGGAGTTGGAGGAGACCTGCTCCCAGAACTTTTCATGAAGGCAGCACTTCTCGGAGACTCACGGTGTAGCACTGGAGAATGCAATGTATCCTTCTACTTAGGGAATGCCTATGTAACTCAGAAAATGAAGCCTTGGGCTGAGGACATAAAAATGGGTCCAGCATTGACCCTCCCTATTCTCGTATTTATGATCTCTGTAGGTGAATGTGGCACTAGTATAATATCATATTTGGGCGCTCTTAGAGCTTGACTTTATCTCCTTGTTGTGGCTCTGAAGAGGTGCATGCAGGCTGCTCCATAGCTTACATCATTTTTGAGGCTCGATACATCGTTCACCCCTTATAGCTCTATGGACAAATCTACCTTTGGGCATCCTGCCTCGAGGACCTGACTCACATAAGCTCAACTTCACAACATATTGTTTGTTTGGTGATGTTTGGAAGCCTCTTACTACAATGCGGTATTTTATCAGAAAGCTTAGCAGGGATGCTATTGGGATCTCATAAGGAGGACATTGGAGTCTCTATGCCCAGCCACCATTGCACGCATGAAGGAAATTTGGAAAGCACGGAACGACCACATCTGTATTTTTTTTCAGGTTAGTTGGCCAGATGTTGGTTCCCACTCCATGATGCTTATGATTCGAGCTTCCTATGATGCATGACAAAATGTCAGAATGGCTAAAATCAGTGTGCATCTGCTTCGTGCTGTTCACTAGCATCTACTTGACTTTGCGGGATGGAGCTCGGTCTTGAAGAATGCACCTGAAGAAGAAAAGCTTTATGCATGTGCCATTAGCAACACTCATGGAAGCACAGTATGGGCTCAACAGCCTACTCTTGATGCTGCTCAAAGGATTGGCTACATGGACGTCAGGGCAACTCCCTCATCTTCTTCTTTGACTCCACTACGAGGTTGAGATTTGTCTCTCCCTACTGCCAAACTTCTGTCAGCCTCAAATATGCCACTTCCGCTCCAAAGGAAGGAACCTGCAAAATGGGGTGATCCATTTTTAGAAGATTATGAAGATTTTTGAGCTGGAGCAGAAACTGGTTGCTCAACAAAGATTGTTGGAGGTGCTGAGATGAAGCCATACCAGTTCAGATGAGTCAATACTCACCCACAGTGCTTGGAGCTGGACTAGTCTGGGATAGTGTAAGGTTCCAGGTATCATGTTGCTTCTCCACTTGCCACTGTGCTTCGGAGGGGTGAAGCTCGGATCCCTTTTTCATACCGTCACCATGCAAAAGATTTGTGGGCTATGGCCATCTCCAAGGTACTGAGTAATCTTGAATGCATATCTATGATGCTGGGCAGCTCCTACTTTGTTTTGTATACAGTGGTTCAACTTGATTACGAGCAATGGGTTATGATGTTCTAAACAAAACTCATGATGTGTATGGCTTCGGGGCTCTTTTTTTATCCTTGCCAAGGACATGTTATGGTTCACAAGCATGCAGCAGGTTTGCAGACATCAAGGCTACAGGCTAACTCCCTTAGTGAACCAACAGGGCACGGTGAACAAACAAAATGATTCGTTCGAGGCTAGGACTCTCTTGCCTCCATCTTGAGAGTGTGCTTAGACAAACCTTGGATTGCCTTGTCTTTGCTGCTGCCATCATTGGATGATGATTTATGTTGAACAATGATAGTGTGCACATGTTGTGATATGCAGCTGATTGAAGAATTTGGTGGAGTCATTGTAGCAGGTGTTCATGACGATCATAATATTTGGAGACTCTGCAAGAGTTGTTGACCCCCAGACCATTGCAGATATTGGCAAGGATGACATCATTCAAGAAAGTTAGGTATATGCTGATGCAGCTACATGTCCAAAATTGTGAGAGCATGGATCATGTGCAAGTAGAGGGGCATCTGCCTGCCTTGGAGACCCCTGTCTTGGATCATGTGCCTTATATTGCCACATGGGGTTTGAAGACTGTTGTATTTCTATTTTGACGATGACAGTCATTGCCAAGCTCAATCAGATGCTTATCAGGAGAAGAAGTGCTGGTGTTATATCTTTGATGTTGATGCATATATGGTCTTGCTGGAAATTCTCAAAAGACTCAGAAGGCTTGCTGTGGCCTTATCAACAAGAACCTTAATCACTCAATTGCTGTAGATCGGCCATCTCCTCGGAATGAGACAGCACAAGTATTGACTAGAGGAGACTCATGTCTTGATGATGTTGCTGTAATTCTACAAGTTGACACTGCAATAATTCATCTAACCTTGATGATTGGGCTAGAGTGCAAAGAAATTCTTCTGGCCAAGCTCGTCCTTACTCAGAGAATACTAGCAGGAGGGAGAAGGCATGGAGGAAGAAGAATTCCCAAAAGATATGTGAGGCAGGTGCTGCTCTCGCAAAGGGTGGCTGGAGGAAATATCTACATCAGGCCAGGCTTGTGTCCACTTCCCTATCCATCTCAGCCTGCAGGGTCTAAGTCAAAGGTACAGTTGGTTAGGACAAAACTTTTAGACATTGATGGTGCTATCACTTGCTGAAATAACAAGCATGTTGAAACTGATTTTCTGTGCTCAAACAACAAGTGAAATATGCTCAGCAAACATATATGATGGTGAGGAAGATCTTGGCATAGAACTCTTCACTGGTTCACCATTTCTAGCAGCACTCACTAAAGTAGGGCAGAAAGACCTCCAGGAGATTTCCAATGCATGAGGCTGATCGATTCATTCAGTCATAACCTGGTTGGTGCAGCAAGCACATGCCTTTATAATTGGCTACCAGCAAGATAGAGGACCAAGGTGAAGCTTTGTCAGAAGTCATTAGCCAGCAGCTCTTTCCAGAGGAATTCCTCTTTGCCCAGACAATACCATGGTGGAATGCTGAAGATCAACTTGTCTTTACATCAGATTGGGTGCAGAAATGAAGTTGCTACCTTAGGCCGATTAAGGTGTTGGAGGAGGTTTAGAAGGTGTCATTGGTCCAAAGGATGTCAATACAATTGTTGCTAGCCTCAAGGTCTTGCTTGGTAGGAGGGCTACTCATGGTGTGTAGCACTCAGTCTCTTGTGGTTGGGAGGTGTGTAACTGCCCAGGGAAGATTGCACCTACATCTCCTACTACCAATTGGAAGGTTAGGTAGCAGATTGCTTGGTTTGGAGAAGATTTGTAACCCCAGCTGTTGAGATCAACAAGCATCTGGCCCATTCCTACTCTCTTGATGGCTACCTCAATGATTCATGTTTACTCGATGGTTGAAATTGAAAATCTTTGCTGTTTTTCCATACCCATTACAGATTATGGCATGCCCTGCTAGGAGGATTCTATTCATGGTGGTTGCAGCTCATGGAATGGAAGGCTCTGCTGTGATGCATTGTATTATGTTTTGGAAATTGAAGGCAGCATCCTCTCCATATCAGATATATCAATGTTTACTCTCAGACTCTCCCAACATTTTTGCTGCAACCAGGAGGGCAGCTGCTATGTTTCCAGAGCAAGGATAGAACTATGCTGCAATTTAAAGATGGCTATGTGTGAGGAGTAGAGCTGGAACTTCATCAAAGACTAATTTGGTTGCCTGAAGCCTCCTGCTACTGAATTGAAACTGGTCTATCTGTTCGTCGAACTCCTGAAAGTTCTAGGTGATTGGAATACATCATGAGCTTCTTGCTCTTGGTGAGGTGGCCAAGGAATGTCCTTGCAATAGTTGAAAGATATAATTTGGTGGCTACTGGGCTTCAATGCTTCTGGTCAACATGTTGGAGGCTGCTCCTCACCAAGTTGCTGAGGTCCAGGTTGCCCCCCATCACTCTACTGATGGCTTGATGCACCAGGTTTGCTGACAGCTGGCAGGGAAGCTGCATGACATTTTCAGGACTGTCAACTTTTCTACCTGCAAATTCTAGGAAACTAATTCATGTGGCTTTCAAATGGTTTAAGCTCCTTGCTTTATTGTTTATATATGAATATTCAGCAGATATTGGCTGGCACAGGGTTTTTGGGTTTTTGTGTTACTGCCCAAAGTGGGGATTATGTATGCTGCCTTTTCCCTTGCTTGGAGAAGATGATCTGCATTATATGTGAATGCTTTGCTGTGTACAGATGGTTGTTCCTCAGATTCTCAGAGTGGGTCCTCACTCTAGTATGGTCATGTCTACTCATATGGTCGGGGATGACAATCAGGATCCGATTGTGACTTTCTTTTTTATTGTCTCTTCTAGGGGACTATGTCTCAAGTCCTATCTACACAACAAGATACTAAATGTGCTTTCTACATGTTGGTGATGGTGCACACTCACCAATCAGGAAGCTTGATGGATGCCAAAGCTAGTGATGTCCTGTCAATCTCTTTCTTACTCAGGGTGTGTTGTTAGATATTGGACTTGAGCTACTTCAGTGTGTGACTGCCATATTTTGGGGATTGTGTCCACTTTCCCAGCCATCCTGTGGGAAGCTTGGTACATTTTTGATGTTAGGACTGCTATCCTAAGATGTGCCCTTTCTTGCTCTATCTTGTTTGCAATGGTTGTGTATGCACATGAAGTTTTTGGACTCGTAGTTTTCAGGTCCTATAAAGACTTGCTCAGAGGGATTGCTGCATTTTTGGCAACAGAGGCTGCTGTTTACATGGTTGGGCTGACTGCCCCCCTAGGGGGATTGTGTCGCTCATCCTTGAAGACCTGAAGCTCTAAAGATTGGACAACTTGAAGACTTCAGTAACTGCTGATTTGAAGATCTAAAGACTCAAACCTGGACCAATTCTGCAATGTATGCCCCTTTGGTCTTAGCTTTGTCGAGGATGACAAAGTCTAGGGAGAGGAGGGTGTTGAGTATAGGATATGCACACATCTTTATTTGTGCATAGGAACCCCTTTTTTTTCATATACTTAGAGTTTCACATGAGAACTCCCTCTTAGGCACTTTTTGATATTTCTCCAAAAGTAAGGCTTTTGAAACATTGTAAATACTCACATTTTTGGTAGATATGTAGAAAATCCCCCACGCACGTATTCTTGGAGATATGGTTGTTAGAAAGAATATTTCCCAAGATCTTTTTGAGATATGTTAGTTAGGCATGTACTCCTTTTTGACTAGTCAAAAGGAGCACATGGGGGAATGTGTCTAGCCTATAAATAGAGGCTTATTTCTTGTAAAGGGAGAGCTTTTGGTCGTGCTCTCATGTAAAATCCTTTCAATGGAAGAACTCTCCTTTCTCTTAAGGCTTGTACATATGTGTATTTAGTCTTGGAGTGTGTGAGAGTGAGGTGTGTGTGCATGCTAGCATTTCCTATGTGTGTAAGTAGAGTGTTGCAATTGTCTTGTATTTTACATATGTGACTAGGATCCTTGACTCCCATTGCTCCATATTTTCAAGCATGTGGCATAGCTGCGGGCTGATGGCCAATGGCTTGAACATGATGGAGGATGGGGTGGAAGAAAGAAGAGTCTTTCTTGGGCCTTCCTTCTTGCTTCCATGCAAGGTGGTGTGGGTCTTGGCTCCCAAGGGCATACTGTAAGAAAATAACAGCACAGCGGAATAGACCTGTAGACAGAGTTGAGAGAAAAACGCAGACAAAGATAGACACAGACTGAGAGGTAGAGAACTCAAATTCTCAGATTGCAAAGCATAATGCAGTTACAATGATGGTGTTGTCCACCCGTGCGCTCCCACTGTGGAGCTTAGATGGCGATCTAGACAGACTCTAGATGAAGGGCTTACTAGTGCGCAATGCTATATAAAGCTCAAC
>CM035425.1:60545879-60550879 GCA_020310875.1 Ceratopteris richardii | reverse complement strand
AAACTCAAGTCATAGACTCATTAACTATGAACTTAGATATCCTCAAAAGGATTTCACAAATGATCTAACACAGACGGAGCAGACACAGAAACATCGGGCGCAATATTTCTTCGATTACTCAGAAAATTACAGTTGAGTGATGAGAGGAAAACTCAACTAACATTTCACATGTCTCATGACATCTAACTTCTCCTTTCTTGACTTCTATACTCACTCATCTATTCTTTCATATGCTCTCATATCACGCCTCGACATTTTCAAGGTATTTATAGAGAAATTTGTACAAGTCTATGACTAATCAAAGATCTAAGTGAACTATAACTATACTAATGTACATATGTGTACATTCCTCATATCCTCTAAATGTATCCTTCTTCCAAGCTTCAAGAATTGAATCTTCCTTCATTCTTTAATCTTCCAAACATTCAATTGGTGATTGGTCTACACCAACAGCTCCCCCTCAATCATCAATTGAGGTTTCTCTTATCTTCTTTATGCCTGCCATGTCTTTAAACTTCTGTAGCTTTGGTCCAGCCAAGCTCTTTGTAAGCATATCAGCTATCTGATCTTTTGTTGAAGTATGTATGACTTCAATCTCCTTATCCATCACTTTCTCTCTTAGAAAGTGATACTGAATCTCAATGTGTTTGGTCCTGGCATGAAAAACAGGATTAGCAGCTAAATACAATGAACTCATGTTATCTCCATATATAATTGGTATCCCATGCACAATGTCAAAACTCTTCATCAAGGTCTTGAGCCAAATCACTTCCTTTGCAGCTTCAACCATGCCTTTATATTCAGCTTCTGTAGAAGACAAAGCAACTATATGTTGCTTCTTGGAACACCATGAGATAAGTTTATCTCCCACATAACACATGTATCCATAAGTTGACCTTCTATCATCTGGATTACCTGCCCAATCTGCATCACTATAAATTTTGATATTTGTATCTGATGTAAACCCATAATACAAACCTTCATTGAGTGTACCCTTAATGTACCTCAACACTCTTTGTCCTGCAATCCAATGTTCTTTCCTTGGGCAATGCATGAATTGAGACAAAACCCCTACTGCATATGATAAATCAGGTCTAGTTAAAGTAGCATAGATAAGACTACCAACCAAACTCTGATATTGTCTCATGTCCTTGAATTCTTCACCTCCAAATTTACTCAATTTGTGATTCACCTCCATTGGTGTAGGTGCTACCCTGCAATCATCCATTTTAAACTTGATTAACAAGTTCTTCAAATACCTTTCTTGAGTCACAAATACTCCATGTTGAGTATATGTAATCTCCATGCCCAAGAAGTATGACAAGTCTCCCAAGTCACTTATTTTGAACTCCTTTTCCATTTGCTTCTTGAGTCTTTGTATTCCTTCTTCATCTGTACCTGTAAGGATTATGTCATCAACATATATGCACATGTATATGAAACCATTATCACTTGCTTTGACAAGCAAGCTACTATCTGCTTTAGACACCTGAAATCCAAGTTCTTTCAAGAACTTTACAAGTCTATAATTCCATGCCCTTGGGGCCTGCTTTAAGCCATACAAAGCTCTCTTGAGCTTGCACACATGATCTGGATACCTTTTATCTCTGAACCCTTGAGGTTGCTCCATGAATACATCATCTGAAATATAACCATTCAAAAAAGCATTTTTCACATCAAGTTGACATAACTTCCAACCTTTACATGCAGCAATAGCTATAAGTGTCCTGATGGTTGTCATCTTTGCCACAGGACTATAAGTCTCATCATAGTCAACACCATATGTCTGAGCAAACCCTTTGACAACAAGTCTAGCTTTGTACCTAGACACATTTCCATCTGCAAATCTTTTTGTCTTATAAACCCACTTACATCCAATGATCTTCTGACTATTTGGTTTAGGAACCAAATCCCAAGTTTGATTTTCCAATAGTGCATCATATTCTTCCTGCATAGCTTTCTCCCATTTTTCCTTACCTTTTGCCTCTTCATATGTAGAAGGGTCTTCATCTGTTTTCATCATATAAGCATAATCTTTTGTGGCCAAAAAAGAAGTATCATAACTATACCTTGTAGGTTGCCACCTATTTCTTGATGATCTTCTGAGTTCTCCACTCCTTGAGGTTTCTGGTTCTTCACACTCAGGATCAAATCTTGGCATTTCTTCAACTTCACCCTGCACTTCATTTATTCTCTTCTTCATCAATTATTTGAATCTTTGACTTACCTTTCTTTTGACTCACTTCTTCTTCATCACCTGTATTGATATTGATTGTACCTGCATACCAAGTACTTTGCTCATCAAATGTAACATCTTTAGAAACCATGAATTGTTTTGTAGATGGACTCCACAATCTATAACCCATCTGCTTATCATCATAACCAATGAAAACATATTTTTCAGCTTTAGGTTCCAATTTGTGTCTTAATTGTGATGGCACATATGCATATGCCACACATCCAAAAACTCTGCAATGATCCAAGGTAGGTCTCTTACCCCACCAAGCCTCATATGGTGTCATACCCTGCAAGGCTTTACATGGTAACCTATTGACCAAATAAGTAGCTGTATTTACAGCCTCAGCCCACAAATAATTAGGGCAATTTTTCTCCTTCATCATGGATCTTGCAAACTCAACAAGTGTTCTATTTCTCCTTTCTGCTACACCATTTTGTTGAGGAGAGTACCTGCAAGTAACTTCCCTTTTTATACCTGCATTCCACAAGTAATCACTAAATTCATTAGAGAAATACTCTCCCCCTCCATCTGACCTTAATCTCTTCATCTTATGACCTGTAATTCTTTCTGCATATGCATGATAGTGTTTAAATGTATTAAACACTTCTGACTTATCTTTGATCACATAAATAGTGATCCATCTAGTAGCATCATCAACATAAATCACATAATACATTGACCCATTTATACTGAAATCCTTTGATGGTCCCCACACATCTGTGTGTACCAATTCAAGCTTCTCTGAGTACATAAAACCATGCTTGGAATAGGAATGCTTATGAGCTTTACCTAATTGACATGCCTCACATTTGTATGTCATATGTTGACCTGCAACATTAGGCAATCCAAGCACTGAACCATTGTTAATCATGTCTTTAATACCTCTTTCATTGAAATGTCCAAGCCTCTTGTGCCAAAGATCTAACTCAGAGATCTTATGTCCTCCATATGTGAACATAGCATGACCAATATTGCCTTGAATCTTCAATGTAAATAATCTTCCTTCTTTCTTCCCTGAAACAATCTGTTTATACCCTTGACTAGGGTCTTCCACATATACTCCATCATTAGTGAACCTTACTTCATAACCTTTTTCCACAATTTTTCCTACACTTATCAAATTCTTAGGAATTGTAGGAACATACAAGACCTTACTCAATAAGGTGCTACCATCCTTGGCCTTCACTGATCCAATTGACTTCACATTGTGCTTTGTCTTGTCACCTGTTTGAACAACATGATTAAAAACCTTATTCTCCAAATCAGTCATCAAAGCTATATTACCACTTAGGTGATTGCTACACCCTGAGTCAATGTAGAAGACTCTTTGATCTTCACTCTGCCTTTCACAAGTTGCATTCATTATCAATGTTGAATCCTCCTTTTGATCTGAAGCATAATTGTAGTAGGTATTGTTATATTGTTGACTTTGGAATCCTCTGCCTGCATTTCTTCCAAAGTAACTCCTACTACCTCTACCTCTGAAATTACCTCTTTGATTTCTGCCACCTCTTCCTCTTGCATTATAGTTTTGACTATATCCATTATTACTCTGAATATTGTGCCAACAATCATTAGCTAAGTGATTTGTCTTACCACAAATCCAGCAAGCTTTGCCTCCATCTTTGTTGTTCTTGCCTCTTCCTCTACCTTTGCCACCTCCTCTTCCTCTTAGGAAGTTGGCTTGACTAGTTGTTCCTTCATCTTCATTTGCTTGTTGCTTTCCTTTGCTATTCTTCTTCTTGTCCTTTGAGTACATTGCATGACCTTCACTCTTGTCACCATCTCCTTTAACATCCTGCTCAAATATTAGCATATGACCTAACAACCGATTTAAATCAGGAGTGAAATGATCAAGTGATAACTCTGTAGACAAAATGAATGGCTTCCATTTGTCATCACCTCTTAAACTTGTAAGGATTTGCCTTACCAATTTATCCTCCTCAATGTCTTTATCAACAGCTCCTAAAGCATCTGCAATATCTTTCATTCTTGTCACATAGTCTGAAATGGATTGAGAAGCCTTCTTCTTAAAGGTGGTAAACTCTGCCCATAAGGATGCCTTCCTTGACTTAGTAGTATTCTGGAAATGCTCCTCCAAAGCATTCCAAATATCAGTTGCACTTTCAAGACCTCGAATATGAGGTAACAAGTAATCATTGGCTGCCATATAGATAATGCTCCTAGCTTGAGCATCTTTCTTCATCCAATTTTTCAAATCTGCTAACTCTTCCCTAGTTGGAACACTAGGATATCTGAACTCTGGCTTCTCTTCTTCTCCTGTGATGTAGGCTATTAAATCTTTGCTCATAAGATGAGCTTCCATCCTCATTGACCATGCAGGATAGTTTTCCCTATCCAATTTCTCTATCTGTAGAGAATCTCCCATCTTGTGTCCACCTGTGTATTGAAATCTTCAAGCTTTATGAATAATATATGTACCTTTACTTCAAATTAGACTCCTTTTGTCTTTCTTGATGTCGTATGGTCTCCTCCTCAAGCTTTGCCTTCAAGCTTTCACCTTTTAGTTCTTCAATTGTTGAATTTCTTGAATCTGCAGCAGTCGGGATCCTTCTTTCCTTGATTTTGATGTCTCCTGCTCTGATACCACTGATGGAGAGTGTTAATCTCCAAAAGAATAACCTACTCTTATGATTAGAGCACCTCTATACCAAGAGTAAGTCAAAATCTTCACCAAATTAGAGGTTCAACCTCCAAATTATCAAAAGTTGAAAAATTCTGTGAAGAAGATAAAACACAG
>CM035425.1:60470879-60540879 GCA_020310875.1 Ceratopteris richardii | reverse complement strand
AATCTGAAAGTAGTTCCCAAGTGGGCTGAATTGATTGTTCCTACCCTTACACATGGGACTCATCACACATACTTGCCTAAATATCAAAAGGAGCTTCTTGTTTCAAGGAGGTTTGTATCCTAGTAGGAAGCATGTATTATCAAGACCTCATTGGCATCTTCATTTGCTCCATGGATGATCACGAGAGAATGGACTTGATATCTCAAGCACATGAAAATGGTTTGGGATTACATTTCCCAAAATGTGAAACCTAAAATACCTACAAAGATCAAGATCCTATTGGGCTATGATGAAGGATATGCACACATATGTGTCTCAATGTGCTAAATGCTAGATCTTTTTTCCTATAAAGAATGCTACCCTATACTAGGTTACAATAGTCACCACATTGAGAAAGCACATAGTGGAATACTTACATGACTATAAGTTCCTTGATGGAATGTTTAAACTAAAAAAATTCCTTAGAATAATCTTGTTGAGAATGCACTAATAGGTAATCAATTATATAGACAAGGTCGAGACAACTTCTTCTGACTATGCGTCCATGAAGATGATTACCTGACAATTCTAATGATGGTGCATGAAAGTGCAAATGGAGATAATTTCTCGAAGGATGTGCAAAAGTTATCCCCATTGCAAGACTCTGGTGGCCCATCTTCTATCAAGATGCAAAAGGATTTGTCAAGTGATGTGACACCTATCAAAAAGTGACATACTTGATATGGAAAGATGACACATCACTAAGACCCATGATTAGTAGTAGGGCTCTTTTTTGGTGAGGCATAAACTTTGTTGGTCCAATTAATCCACTACACATAGCTCCATGCAAGTAAATAATTTTAGCCACTATTATTTGACAAAATGGGTCAAGGCTAATGCAACTACCAACAACAATGTGTAGACTATGGCCAATTTTTTGTTTGAAAATACCTTCACTAAATTTGGTTTGTGAATACAAATCGTTAGTGATTCTACAACACATTTTACTAAAAAAGTGATTGAGTGCTAGCTTGCAAGATTTTTAGTGATTGAGTGCACCCTATTATCCCCAACACAATGGAAAAACATAGAATTCCAACAAAGTCTTATGCATAATGCTAAATAAGAAAGTTAATAGTGGAAGGTCTAATTGGTACAAGCAACTTCATTATGCTATTTGCAAATATTGTGTTGCATACAAGATAGTTATAGGTGCCACAACCTTCAATATTGTGCAAATAAAATGCCATAGTACCTATCGAATTCCTTATTCCAACCTTGAGAGTCACATGAGATTACCAATGGATTGGATCTATTAGTGGATCAGTTAGAGAAACTTCAAGAAACTCGGGTGAATGCAATCATAGACATCTATGTTACCAAGAAGCAACATAAATCATACTATGATGCACACATATTGTCACGAGAAAGGAGATAAGGAAGAGAGCTCTCACACACAAAGAAAGAAGCACAAACATGTTAAGGCAAGGAAGAATGATTTTTTCTATTACATAAAGAGAATATACAAGAATGACATAATACAACAATACAACTAGTACAATATATAAAGAAAAGTACATAAGGAAAATCTTAATGTCTGTAAATGAGTGATCTGGCAAGAAACAGATCTGCCACCACTTTTGGTAGATAAATCTAGCAAAAGCTCACTAAAGTATCCCTAACATATACCAGTGTGACATGCTAGAGAAATGAAAAACTAATATGTGTCATACTCCATCATCACATGTTGAGCTTGACATCTCAACACTCCCCCTCAAGCTCAACATCATGTCCTATAATCCAAGCATCTTCTGAAACTTCTTCAGCTTCTCTACTCCAAGTTCTTTAGTGAAAACATGAGCAACCTACTCATCTGTGTTCACATAAACAAGATCAACATCACCTGCTAATACCTTTTCTTTGGTAAAGTGATAATGTACCTCAATATGCTTTGTTCTAGCCTGAAAAACAAGATTTCTTGCTAAGTGGATATCGCTAAGATCATCAAAATAAATGATGATAGGCATTTGCACCTCCACACCTAAATATGCAAGTAGAATCTTTAGCCATGATGGTTTGCATGCTTCCATTGCAACACCTCTATACTCAGCCTCTGTATTCGACAAAGCAAGAGTGGGTTGCTTCTTAGTGATCCATGTAATAGTAGCAATCCCAAGTGAGAATAGAAATCCACCAGTAGATCTTCTATCTAGAATACTACAAGCCCAATCTGCATTCATGTATCCATGAACCTACAATTATGCACCAACTTCATTAAATAATGCATAATCCAAAGTAGCACTCATAACATAGAGTGCATCTTAGAGCATTTAAATATTGTTTTCTGGGAACTTGCATACATTGACTTTGAAGTCCTACAATGTAGCTTAGATCAAGCCTTGTAATTGTGAGATATATCAAACTTCCCACAATTATCCTCTACATAGAAGCATTTTCACATGCTTCACTGATGTAGTATCCAACTTCAAAATTTGAACTAATGGCATAGAGATTGTCTTACAATCAGCCATACCAAACTTTTGCAACATACTCAAGACATATTGCCTTTGGGACATCCATATACCTATTTTTGTATGTATAAACTCAATGCCCAAAAAGTAGTGCAACACAGCTAGGTCTTTCATGTCCAATTCCTGCATAAAGAGTTGCTTTACCTCTTTAATGCCTTCTTCGTTATCACCACCTACGATCAAGTCATCAATGTAAATAGCCACAATTGTGATGCCATCATCACCCTTCCTTGCATATAATGAGTGATTTGCATCACACATAGAAAATCCAATGGTGGTTAAATAATCCACAGTCCTTGCATGCCAAGCATGAGAGGCTTGTTTAAGCCCATACAAAGCCTTTCACAATGTGAAAAAATATTTTGGGTGCTTTTAATCCTCGTATCCTTGTGGTTGGTCCATGTGTACTTCTTCCTATAACTCACCATGTAAGAAGGCATTCTTCACATCCATCTAATGCAAAATCCATCCTTTTGTTGTACCTAATGGAACAAGTGCTCTCGCAGTAGACATTTTAGCTACATGGCTGAAAGTCTCCTCATAATCAATGCCATATGTCTATGCATATCCGTTTGCTACCAATCATGCATTATACATGCTTATGCTACCATGAACATTGTGCTTTACCTTGTAAACCCACTTGTAGCCTCTGGGCTTCTTTCCTCATGGTGATGGAACTAGCTTCCATGTTGCATTTCATAAAGTGCAGCCATCTCCTCATCCATATTTTTATATGCCATCAAGCCCCTTTCTACTTCTATAATATGTCTATTTTTGTGTTCGACAATGCCATTATTTTGTGGTGTGTATGTGCATGAAACTTTTTTTGAATTCCATGAATTTCTAGAAAGACATTGAACTCATTTGACATGTATTCACCTCCTCCATCAGATCTTAATATTTGAATATATTTCCTTAACTGTGTTTCCACCATAGCCTTAAAATTTTGAAAGTGAGGAAGCACCTCACTCTTCTCTTTCATGAAGTATACCCATAATTTCCATGTATGATCATCAACAAAAGTGACATAAAACCCACATACTCCCATAGATGTGGTCTTTATAAGACCCCAAACATCTATATGTACTATCTCTAGCACATGATTACTAACGTGCTTGTCATGCAAAAATGATGTCCTTGATTGTTTACCAAATTGACATGCTACACATACCTTCTGCATCTCTATAAGCTTGAAATTTGTTAGTCCATTAAAAAGCTCCTTTGATTGCATCAACTTCAGCCTCTTTAAATTTTCATGTCCTATTCATATGTGCAAAATCTCTATTTCAGCAATAACACCTACACCTTTTGCAAAGATGGTTGCATTCATTTCAGGAATTTTCACATTTAAGGTGAACATCCTACCTAGTTTGTTTCCTTTGGTGATCAACCTTACTCTTGTACACATAGTTCTATGTTTCCTGTATGCTCAATAGGATGTGATGTATCATCACCTATTTCAACAAATCCCAAAACTGGCAATTTTTGCACACTACTAAAACATTTTGGATGATTAGTCATGTGATTTGATGCACTTGAATCAACACACTAGACATTACTATTTGATTTTGAAACATCATCAGACATCATATTCATCATATGATGTTGGACCATGAAGAGCTTCTTCGAATCATCTTCACTTGTTGATGTAGTTGTTTTGTTGTCTTCTATTATTTTGATTCTTCAACCTGCAACCACGTTCAAAGTGACCAAGTGTACCACAATTCTAACATCCTTTACTATCATTACTTGAATCATTTCTTTGGAAAGTTTTATGGCTTGTTTGCTCCCCTTGCCTCAAAATTGCCCTCTACCTCCTACATGATTTTTTTGTTGAGGTTGTTCTTGGTTATTGTTTCCTCTTCCAGTTTCAAGGCATGTATCTCTGCCTCTTCCTCTACAAGAGTATAATACCTACTCAAAACTAGGTTTTCCTTGGGAGTTTGAGTCCTCACCAAGATTCTTTTCTTCAATTATCAGCATGGACACCAGATTAGCAAAATTTGGACTAATTCTCCCTTGTATGAATAGAAGATATGAACTGCTTATATGCAGTTCCTAAACCACAAAGGCGCACTTCCAGCTTATCATCATCATCTACATTGATGCCAATAGATGCAAGTGACTCACATATGCTTTTTATTTTCAGGGTATATTC
This sequence comes from Ceratopteris richardii, assembly GCA_020310875.1. Taxonomy (NCBI): domain Eukaryota; kingdom Viridiplantae; phylum Streptophyta; class Polypodiopsida; order Polypodiales; family Pteridaceae; genus Ceratopteris; species Ceratopteris richardii. The sequence continues at coordinate 60,536,211 of CM035425.1, read as the reverse complement.
ACTTACTGACATGCCCTTCTTCTCCAATGTATGCAACTCGTTCTTGAAATGCATTTTTTGTGCCTTTGTATTGGTCTCATACAATGTGACCAAACTGTTCCAAGCCTATTTCATAGTTTTGTTATCTTTTATGTGTCCAATCATGCTATCATGTATGCTAGGAGATAGCTAATACATTACCTTCCCTGCTCCTTGATTCCACTCTTTATATGCTCTTAACTCGTCCACAGTCTCATTCCTCTCTGGTAACTGCAGAGCATTTTCATTCTCTCCTTCAATGTACTTCCTGTGGCCTTTTCCCATCAATTATTATTGTCGAACTTATCACTCATAAGTTGACTCATTCCATTAGCATTTTCCATTTTTGCAGCAATTCACAACACTACAAAAACGCTACAGGCAGTACCTTTGCTTGAACACTGTCACATTGTGATGTGATAGTTTGATCTCAAAAAAACACAGCTTTTGTGTATCAACATACACGGGATCTCTTGAAGTTATGGACTTGGGATATTTGAGTGTTTTCAAAAAGAATGCAAATTACAAGTTCGCAAACTGACCTAATTTTTTTGTGGGAGCCTCCTTGCGGGCTCAAAATTGAGGTCAACATGGCTCCAAAGCTAAAATCTGAGCAAAGTCATTGATCCTAAAGGGAAAACTCTTGAAAATATTTTGATGCCTTCTACCCTAATACCGAATTTCATAGCAATTTGAGATCATTTGTGAAGATCATGTTCTCCACACCTTCTCCCATACTTTTCACTATCGGCCTTCTCCATGAGCTCTCTACAACCGCACTAGCTCTGATACCATGTCATGAGATGTCATGTCAAACTACATTAGTGGTTGTAGAGTGAAGCCATATCAAGAGACTGTTACACAAGAGATGCTAGCACAACCTCAAAACAATCCAAAAATAGGAATGTCAAGGGCAAAAGTATTAGAGAAGAAGTTCAAAGGGAAGCACTCAAATTCATAGCTTAAAGAAAATCCTAGATATGACAAAAAGATGAATGACCAAGTACAAAAATATTTGATGAGGTCTATCCAATTGCGAGATACAATCACTCTAGACCACATAGGGTTCACAACCATTCATATAAGTTTAATTCAACTTCCACACTACAAATGTGTTCGAATTATAATCGTCATTAGGGGCTTCATGTAATACCATAAGACAATCACTAATGGCGAGATACATGTCCCTTGTTCAAAAGACACAAACCTCACTCATAAGTGTTGGTGGCACATATATCCAATGTGTGGGGAAATTCATTATTAAGAAATTCATTGATAAAACACTCCATGTGGACTACATTCTTTGTTTGCAAGAGCCATGACTTATGAGAAGATGTAATTTTGGGACACCGATGGTTGGTCGAGCACATAACCTCTTTGGACATGGCTAAATGCAAACTAAATATTCATGTGAATAGTGTAACCATCACATGCTCTCTTGAAGGTCTCACCATGGTGTCACTGATGCTCAAAAAATGGAGAATGTTTCCCCTATTCTTGCGTCCACTCCAAGCTCTTCACATCACACAAAATCAGCATCTAGTCTCATTGTAGATTATATAATGATGGACATGGATTTCTATGACCACCATCTATTCTAGGTCAATTACTAGAAGATGATATATGTTTTGATGTAGAAGAACCGAAGCTTGATGTAGATTTTGACTATGTGGACCACAAATATCACTCTAGCTATGACTCCTATGATGCAACATGCATTAATTACTTGATTGGTCACATTGAGGCAAAGTCTTCCTCTAGAAAGATTGTGCCAAATGTTTAACCAAGTCAAGGAGGGGGAGAGTTTGAAACTCCAACCCATCCCCAAACAGAGGAATTAAGGAAAAATCGAGCATCCAAACAGCACACAAATTTGGTTTCCAAAGGATAAACACTCTTGTGCCACATCAAGCCTCAAAGAAGATAGGTGCATCTCATAGATGGCACAAACACAATCAACCTCCAAGATCATAATAGCGAAGAAAAAGGATCAGGTCAACTGTGGGGTACACGACACACGCAAGGTTCTTAAGCACAGCTCAGGCGAGCAAAAACTCGTGATGCTTTAGATCAAAAACTTGGTGGTTTGCAAGTTGTAAAGCACAATTGACATAAGAAGCAACTTAAACAACTTTGATCATAAAGCTACAATATGGAGTAGTTAGAGCACTTACATGAACAACTCAAATCACTCTTGTTCAAAACAAATCATAAATATTTATCATATCATCTGGTCATTACTAACAAATTCATCATATTCATTATATACATTTGATCAACGTATCAAAAACTCAAGGGCTTAAAACAATCTGGACTTCTTCAATGCTCTGATATATCATATCTGTCAATCTTAGAAAAGGCATTCTTCTAAGTTATCATCTTCATAATGACGTTGGCTTCTTCATCCTCTTCATGGATAATGCTCATAAGCATCTTCTCATCAGATCATAGCTAGGACATCACAAGCTTCTTCTCATCAAATCATACATGGGCTGAAAAATCATTAGAAAAAAACAACATAAGTTCATTCATATGAAGCAAGTTACACTCTTCTTTATCGTTTTTCAATATTCCTATCATGCTTAAAATTCATTTGCATACATACATTCATCTCTCTTACATGCATTCATACATCTCATAAACATGCATACAATCATATATCTATGCATCTCACTTACATGCACAAGCACACTCCATATCCACATGCATACACTCATTCTCTCATGCACATGCACTCTCTCAGATGCACATGCATTCACTTATCTCTTATACACATGTACTTATGCACATGCACACATCAATCAAGCACATGCATAAATTAATCATGCATAGATGCTTGCTTCTATCTCATACATGCACATGCACACATCGTACATGCATATGCACTCATCTCACATATGCATATGTCTCAATTATTTATGCACATGCACACATCTTACACATGCATGCTTTCTAATGCACACATGCCCTCATGCACATGTATGCTTCTCACATACACATGCATATATGCTCTCATGCACACATGCATACATACCTCATGCATATACTCATGCATATACATGCAAACACTTATGCATATACATGCACTCATGCATGTGCAATACATACACACATATGTATGTACACTCTCACTAACATACATGCATGCATATACTTAACTCAAACAAAATTCTCTCTCTCTCTCTCTCTCTCTCTCTCTCTCTCTTTGTGCACTTCTCTATCTGATTGCACGTTCTGTACTTGCAGCCTCTCTCTCTCTCTCTCTCTCTCTCTCTCACACACACACACACACACACACACACACATAGATCGCGTGATGCACAGCACCAAAAATTATCTCTACTCAAGTCTCTGAATCTCTATTTTTCTCTTCCTCTCTCTCTCTCTCTGATCTCATAGCTAAATGGTTTAGAAATCAGGTAGCCTACCTATATAAGATAAGATTACTTCTACTAGGAGTTGCAAGTTAAGTTTTCCCTCTTCTATCCATATAATAGCCATAGGGTCTCTAACTCCTGTTTTCAACTCACACACATCCCTACTTCAGTTTCTAGTTCATTCTTTCCATCATTTTAATAATTTTCCTTACATATAAGAATAATCTACATATATATTCATGAAATGCATGAAAATAAATTCTATATAAAATTGAAAAATAAGTAAAGTTCAAAACTGTTTCACTTGATTATTTTGGTTCATCTTGAACATTGTTCATCATCCAAACATTTCTTCAATTGCCTATATAGATAACTCTTGTTTTCTCTTAAAAGGTTTCAAAGTTGTTGTTGAATTTTTCATATCTTTTGTAATTTGATTGATAATATTTTCCAGAATTTCTTTTTCTTTAAGTGTTTTCTTAGTGTTTGAATTTTTATGCGTATTAATTTTTTGTTTATTATCATCACTTTGGTTATCATTTTGGTCGCTAGTTTCAAGGTTCAATTTGTTGGAGTTCGAGGTCTGCGGAAGCACGCAAACAGCACAAAGAAGAAGAAGAAGCTTGGAGCACAACACACCATATTGAATGTATTACCACTAGAATGTACAAAGATAAGTGACCCATTAGGATTATAGGCGTATATACAAGATAGGGGGAAAAAAACCTCCTAAAGAGGGGAAAAAGTGCCCCGACAGTCCGTGTTCACACACATCACTACCTAAATATATCAACAAATCCCCCTTGGGAGTGATGTGGTGAACAAGGAGCTGGCACTCATCTATAGGGAAGTGCCAAGCTATGTGGAATCAATCCAGAAAAGGAAATAAGCCCAAATCTTTGTGAAAAGCTTCAAACTTCTCCCTAGGAAGAGCCTTTGTGAAAAAGTTTGCAATGTTCTTCTACATGGGCACATATTCCAAGCTGATCTCTCTAGTAGAGAACCTCTCCCTAACATAATGATAGTGCACCTCAATGTGCTTAGTGCGAGCATGGAACACAGGGCTCCTTGCAACTACCAATGTGCTCTGATTGTCAGTGAAGATTGTGGTGGTAGAAGATTGACCAGCACCCAAATCAACCATAAGGTGTTTGAACCACACTCACTCAACAATCATTGAGAAAGCTGCCCTATACTCAGCCTCCTACCCAGAAGTGGTCATAATAGGCTGCTTCTTGCTCAACCTAGATATACATGAAGTACCAAGCATGAAGCAAAAGCCACTAGTGGACACACAAGTGTCATAGCAACCAGCCTAGTCAAAGCCAAAAAAAGCATGTAAATCTAGTGGTAGGGATCGCCCTTGGGATAAAACAATCCAAGTAGTCAGGTACCACTTTGTTGGTGCAAGGCCAAGCCTTCACACTTGAATAATCATTGGAAGCATTATGTGCAATTGCTTGAAGCTCCATAAGAACCATTGCTTATGGTTTTTACCATTAATCTTTTGTAAAAGTCTTAATGACTTCGAAGAATCTTGTAAAGCCTACAAACTTGTGGAGTTTGGAAGAGATAAAACTACGAATCATTTTTTTGGTGGAATTTCTCCTAACTAGAAGGAGCATCTTTAGGAAAAGCCAAGTTTGAATTTGAATTCAAACTTGGAGGCAAAGCATCTATAAAAGATGGTTGTAAAATCTCGTGGTTATCCTCTCCACTCTAGAGCCTTTAGTTGATCAAATTGTAGAGATTGTGTGGCTCACACTATAGCCTACACTTCTCACTATCATTGGGCATTATTCTTCATGCCAATGATCATGTACAACATTTTTATATAATACATCTTATCATTGATCATTTTTGTTCTTCACCTCTACCATTGTCACTCAAAACAGTGTACTTGTCTTGCTCATATCTCAGTCATTACTCTATCATTTTCAATGTTCTATGGCTCGTCAGAATCAACTCTAAGTCTACTACAAGCTGAAGCCAATTGGGAGAAAAGCGTCACAAAGCAGTCATTGGTCTTTCTCTGCACATCTCCTAAAAAGTTGGGGGTAATGTTTTACTTGCTAAATTGATTGCTCTGTGTATAGTCAATCATTTTAAGTGATTCCACTTGGAATCATTAGCTCTTTAAGCTAATTAGATACCCTCAGAAGGAATTTTTCTAATTGCTACTATGCTGGGAGTACTAGGCTTAAGAACCAGTAGGTGTGTGAACCAAAATAGCAAGTTTTGATGACTTGTGACTAGTGAAGTTATCTGTTTTGGATTAATCATTACATTCATCATCTCCAAAGTACATAAGCACTTATTTAGTGTCATTGGAAAGTTAAAAGGGCCTACAACCCAACTTTGAAGTAATATAGGGCTGGTACAAAGTAGGGATTAGTAGTACCAACTCATTTCTTGAAGTGTCCATCCATCTTTCCCAACAGTGGTATCAGAGCAACTTGAGGTAAAATGGGAGATTGTTTCCTTCTTTTATTGATAAATTGGATAGGAGCAACTACCAAGCATGGTCCTTGAGGATGAAGACATACTTGCAGAGAAGGAATCTCTATGGATACATATCAAGAGATGAGGAGATGCCCATTTTCAGAAGCAAAGGACAACCTACAAGAGAGGAGCATGGAAGTCTCAATTCATGGTGTTCCAAAGATGCATTAGCAAGGTCATATTTACTTAACTCTATCTCTGACTTCCTTCTTCCACACATTAGGAACTATAAGACATCCCAAGAGACTTGGGATACATTGTCTTCATATTTTTCTTCCAACACAAGGGCTAGGAAGAACCAATTGTGGATTGAGTTTACCACTCAAACAAAGCAACCTAAGCAAAGCATTTCACAGTATGTGACTAAAGTTAAGGATGTGGTTGACCGATTGGCAAGCATAGGAGAAGAGATTGAAGAGAAGAAAATTGTGAGACAAGTAATCAATGTTATCAAGGCAGATGACAAATGGGAGAGCTTCACAACTGCTATGGACTTGTACATGGACATGTAGATTCCAAATCTCACCATACTCATGGGGCAACTCTTTACCCATGAAGCCAAGCTCAACAAAAATTGAGATTCATCAAGAGGTAATAACTCTTCTGCCCTATACACAGATAAAGGCAAGTCTAAAGAGAAAGGGAAAACCAAAACGATTGAGGATGAAGGTACTAATTCTCAAGCTAACTATGCAGGGAGAGGTAGGAACTCAAGAGGTAGGGGCAAAGGAGGTAAGCAAGGTAGGGGGAGACCTTTCAACTCTTCCCCATGCAATATTTGTGGTTGATCAAATCACACCAGAGATGAGTGTTACAGGAACTTTAAGAATCATAGAGCTAGAGGTTTCCAAAGAGGTGGCTACACACAATCAAGAGGAAGGTTCAACCATCATCAAGGTTACAACAACAATTACAACAACTACCAAGGAGGCTACAAATCAAGGAAAGACTACAACAATTACACAGAGCATCAAGAGGATTCCCTTTTGATTATGAACATGACTTCAAAACAAGGTATGAATGATGAGCATCTCTTCTACATTGACTTAGGATGCTCAAACCATGTGGCAAGCAATGTAGCTCTTCTCTCTGACCTTGAGGAACCTAAGGGAAAGCACCAAGTGCAAACAAGTGATGACACCAAGCATTTAGTGGTCAAGGTAGGAAATGTTAAAACCTCTGATGGAAATAGAAATCTGTTGAGAAGGGTTCTATATGTACATATAATCACCAAGAATTTGATGAGTGTTGGACAGATTGTGGAAAAGGGTTTGCAGGTTAGGCTCAACAAATATGGAGCATTTGTGGAAAATCCCCCAACATGGATTCAAAAGAATTACCAAAGGAGAAAAGACAGGTAGGTTATTTACATTTGAACTTGAAAATACAAAGAATATTGCACTTTATAACTACAAAGATCAAACATTATCAGAGCTTGAGATTTGGCATAAAAGATTAGGGCATATTGGTGAGAGAACCTTAAAGCAAATATGTAGAGATCAATGTGTGCTTGGGATACCTAATGTATCCAAGCAACACATGATCTATAAATGTGGTGCATGTCAGTTTGGAAAATCTCACAGGTTACCCCTCTCAAAGAAAGGCTACATGCATGAGGATTATTTGGAACTTGTCCATACACATGTATGGGGACCAAGTAAGGAACCTTCAATTTCTAGATCAAGGTATTATGTATCTTTCATTGATGATTTCAACAGGTGGACTATCTTATATTTTATGAAGCACAAAGATGAAGTGTTCAATTGCTTTAAGAAGTAGCTTGCACTTGTGGAAAACCAAATAGGAAGAAGCCTAAAAAGATCAAGGTATTGGTAAGTGTGGCTGCATCAAGGAATTGGAATATGTATCGATTGGATGTGAAAAGCAGACTTGGGATTACATTCTAACTCACTAGTGATTTTTGGTGACAATACAAGTTCTTTACATCTTGCAACAAATCCTATCTATCATGCTAGGACCAAGCATATAGAAGTTCACTATCATTATGTGAGAGAAAAGCTATTGAGCAAGGAAATTCAGTTGGCATACGTATCCACTAATATGCAATGTGCAGACTTATTGACCAAAGCACTTGGTGGGACTAAACTTTGCAGGTTTAAAGCTTTGATTGGATTGCAGGACATTCAAGAGGATTGATGAAGAAGACCAATCCAAGATGTTTGACTTGAGGGGAGCTGTTGGTGCAAGTGCCAAGCCTTCACACTTGACTAATCATTGGAAGCAGTATGTGCAATTGCTTGAAGCTCCATAAGAACCATTGCTTATGGTTTTTACCATTAAACTTTTGTAAAAGTCTTAATGACTTGGAAGAATCTTGTAAAGCCTACAAACTCATGGAGTTTGGAAGAGATAAAGCTACGAATCATTTTTTGGTGGAATTTCTCCTAACTAGAAGGAGTGTCTTTAGGAAAAGCCAAGTTTGAATTTGAATTCAATCTTGGAGGCAAAGCATCTATAAAAGATGGTTGTAAAATCTCGCGGTTATCCTCTCCACTCTAGAGCCTTTAGTTGATCAAATTGTAGAGGTTGTGTGGCTCACACAATAGCCTACACGTCTCACTATTATTGGCCAGTATTCTTCATGCCAATGATCATGTACAACATTCTTATATAATACATCTTATCATTGATCATTTCTGTTCTTCACCTCTACCATTGTCACTCAAAATAGTGTACTTGTCTTGCTCATATCTCAGTCATTACTCTATCATTTTCAATGTTCTATGGCTTATTGGAATCAGCTTTAAGTCTACTACAAGCTGACAAATTTTGAAGACATTTAATTTAGCCAATTGGGAGAAAAGCATCACGAAGCAGTCATTGGTCTTTCTCTACACATCTCCTAAAAAGTTGAGGGTAATGTTTTACTTGCTAAATTGATTGCTATGTGTATAGTCAATCATTTTAAGTGATTCCACTTGGAATCATAAGCTCTTTAAGCTAATTAGATACGCTCAGAAGGAATTTTTATAATTGCTAGTGTTGGGAGTACTGAGCTTAAGAACGAGTAGGTGTGTGAACCAAAATAGCAAGTTTTGATGACTTGTGACTAGTGAAGTTATCTGTTTTGGATTAATCATTACATTCCTCATCTCCAAAGTACATAGGCACTTATTTAGTGTCATTGGAAAGCTAAAAGGGACTACAACCCAACTTTTAAGTAATATAGGGATGGTATAGAGCAAGGATTAGAAGTAGCAACTCATTTCTTGAAGTGTCCATCCATCTTTCCCAACACCACTCAAATAGCAAAAGATGCGCTTAACTGCCTGCCAATGCTTGATGCCTGGGCAATGCATAAACTTGCTCATCTATGAGACAAAAAATTGAATATTTGGCTGAGTAATGCATAAGTAAATCAAGCATCCAATAGCTTACTAATAGAGAACAACATCAAATGCATCTCCAACATTATGAAGACTCAATCGTAAACATGTCTCCATAGGAGTGGCAATAGGTAATTTGCAGTCTTCAAGGCCAAAACGCTACAATAATGTGCCAATATATTTGGTTTGACACAAAGATATTCTACCATCAGCATGCATAAATTGAATGCCCAAATAATGATGCAAATGCCCCAAATCTGACATCTCAAATGAGGCATGCAGATCAGACTTAAAATCAACAATATGTTTCTCATAAGGAGCAGTGAGTGGAATGTCATCAACATACACAACAATGATCAAAAGCACATCATTTGCATGCTTAACATATAAGGTGCTCTCAATTGGATTGTTCTCAAAACCATGTGCAATCAGATAAGAATGTATCTTTTCATACCAAGCACGTGGTGCTTGCTTCAAACCATATAATGCCTTTTTCAACCTGCACACTTGGTTTTCATGCCATTTCTACACAAAGCCATGGGATTAAAAAACATACACTTCTTTATGTAGATCACCAAGTAGGAGGGCTAGGAGGAGACCTCGGAGGTACGCGAGTACACATCTTATTATATGCTGATGACATTGTCTTGCTTTGAGAGTCACTGGAGGGGCTACAGTCACTTTTATAGGCACTCGATACCTTTTGCATGGAGAGAGGACTAACAGTGAACCTTGGCAAGACCAAGGTCATGATCTTCCACACTTCTAGGATAGTACGCGATCGCGCCTCTTTCACCATAGCTAGAGGACAGATAGAGGTAGTGGACTCCTATGTCTTCTTAGCTGTCACCTTCTCGAGCAGCATAGGGGTATTCTCCATGGCATAGGTAGCGAGAGATAGATTGACGTAAGGCTATGCGGTGCTTGCTGGATTGGAGAGACGCTACTTTCAAGCACATTTTTAGGAGCCCTAGACTAAGGGGTGGCTCTTTGACACTCTAATGATACCCACATTGATGTACGAGGTGGCAGTATGGGCATCAGGAATCACGGAGGCAATGTGCACACAGATTGAGAGGCCCCAAGTCACCATGATCTCATGCTTTCTCCGTAGCAAGCCCTCCGTTCCACATGACATTATACAAGCTGAGCTTGGCACACCACCGATGCTAGTGGAGGCCCTCTTTCAGATGGTGACGTTTATTTTGAGAGTCAGAGAGCTCCCCACCAGTCGACTCACCAAGTTTGCATTTGAGAGCTCTAGACATTTGGCAGAGATAGGGCTTGAGAGAATATGGTATGCACATACCTATCGATGGTTGGCAAACCATGGCATGAGCATTACTGATCTCCCCCCTTTTGACCTCTCTTCCCCCTACATTACCCTCTCTCATTCGAAGAGGAACAGGATCATCCATTAAGACCTACTACAGATACACGTCAGGGAGACATGGATAGCACCATGGGAGCCTCTTCCCACAAAGAGGTAGCACTATAGAGAGCACTTCCTGACAGTGATAGTGGATGGTTTCATTCAGAGAGCATTACTACTGTCTGCAGTTTTGACCCATCTTCTCATGAGCAGTGCATGTCTGTAGAAGACTCAGATGTTTGGTATTTTGACAGTGGGGCAACCAAACATATTACCTCGTTGTGTAGTTTCTTCTCTTCACTCGAGCCTGCCCCTATAGGGAATACTGTTACATGCACCAACAACTCCTCTTATCTTGTTATGGGAGTTGGTAAGATCATTTTGACTATTGCTGATGGTAGTTCTTTCACTTTGCCAGATGCTTTATTTGTGCCAGGGATCAAGAAGATCTTGTTATCAGTTTTTGCATTAGCCAAGATTGGCTTGGTTGTGAAATTTGTTAACGACAGGTGTACAGTTCATGATCTGTCAAATGGCGATGTGATTATTGCTTCTGGCATTTTATGTCGTGGGTTGTATAAGCTCATCGACTATGAAAGCTCAATAAATGATTTGGCATGTGCAGTAAATGATTCTCAGGCTATGTCAGATGCAAAGCTTTGGCATGCACGCTTTGGTCATCTGAATTTTGCTAGTTTGCTATGCCTGCGGAAATCTGAAATGGTGTCCTCCTTGCCCAAACTTGAGGCACCTGGAAAACATGTTTGTGAAGGCTGTATTTTGGGCAAAATGCAGTGTTCATCCTTTCCAAAAGATGTTTTAATTTGGGCTACTCAGAAATTGCAGCTTGTACATAGTGATGTCTGTGATCCTATGTAGACACCTTCTTTTGGGACAAACTAAACGCATTCTGGTTAGCCGTGATGTGTTTTTGTGGAGGATGCTATTCAGCCATTGCTTTCATGTACTAAGGAGACATTTGTTTGCTCCAAAGACATGTATGATACTTTGCTGCCTCTTTTTACAGGTGGACAGTCTAGTGCTGGTCCTAATGAGGCAACTTCTCAGCCTTTGTAGGTTTCATGTGATGATGCAGATCATTCCATTTCTGATGCAGATTTACATGATGCACTTATTGATGAGAGAGTTGATATTGAGCAGGCAAGAACTATGCCAAAATGGCTGGTGTAGACTTTGCGTGACAGCAAATTAGATGCACCTCTGTCATATCGTACTCGATCAGGCTCTCATAGTGCCTCTTTTGCATCAGATTGCTATGCTATGGCTACATCTAGTCTATGTGATGAGACTGAGCCTGTTTTGTTTGATGAAGCACAAAATTCAGAAAATTGCATGGCTGCTATGCAATCTGAATATGATGCAATAATGAAGAATGGTACTTGGTCTTTATGCGACTTGCCTCCTAGCAAGAAGGCCATTGGCACTAAGTGGGTATACAAGCTGAAGCGTAAACCTGATGGTAGAGTTGACAGGTATAAGGCTAGGCTTGTTGCAAAGGGTTATGCATAGGAAAGAGGCATTGATTTTGATGAGAACTTTGCACCTACATGCCGTATGACTACTGTTTGGAGCATTTGTGCACTTGCAGCCCATCATGGTTGGAATGTACATCATTGGACATTAAAACAACATTTCTGAATGGTGACTTGCATGAAGAAGTGTATGTTTTTCAGCCCCATGGCTTTGTGCAGAAAGGGCAGGAAAACCAGGTGTGCAGGTTAAAGAAGGCATCATATGGTTTAAAGCAAGCACCACGTGCTTGGTATGAGAAGATACATGCCTATCTGATTGCACATGGTTTTGAGAACAATCCAACAAAAAGCACCTTATATGTTAAGCGTGCTAATGATGTGCTTCTGATCATTGTTGTCTATGTTGAAGACATGCTGCTCATTGGTCCTATTGAGAAGCATATTGCTGATTTTAAGGCTGATTTGCATGCCTCATTTGAGATGTCTGATTTGGGACATTTGCATCATTATTTGGGCATTCAGTTTATGCACGTTGATGGTGGAATGGCTTTGTGTCAAACAAAATATATTATCACATTATTGCAGCGTTTTGGCCTTGAAGATTGTAAGCCTATTGCCACTCCTATGGAGACAGGTTTAGGATTGAGTCTTCATGATGTTGGAGATACAGTTGATGCTGTTCTCTATTAGCAGGCTGTTGGATGCTTGATTCACTTATGCATTACTCGGCCAGATATTCAGTTTGCTGTCTCATAGATGAGCAGGTTTATGCATTGCCTAGGAGTCAAGCATTTGCAGGCCGTTAAGCGTATCTTTCGCTACTTGAGTGGTACTCGCCTACTTGGGTTGTTTTATCCCAAGGGGGGATCACTACCGCCAGATTTGCATGCTTTTTCTGACTCTGATTGGGTTGGTTGCTATGACACTCGTGTGTCCACTAGTGGCTTTTTCTTCATGCTTGGTAGCTCATGTATATCTTGGTTGAGCAAGAAACAGCCTACTATGGCCACTTCTAGTTGTGAAGCTGAGTATAGGGCAGCTTTCACAGCTACTATTGAGTGTGTGTGGCTCAGACGCCTTATGGCTGATTTGGGTGTTGGTCAGAATTCTACCACCACCATCTTCACTAACAGTCAGAGCGCATTGGCAGTTGCGAGAAACCCTATGTTCCATGCTCGCACTAAGCACATTGAGGTGCATTATCACTATGTCAGGGAGAGGTTCTCTGTTGGGGAGATCAGCTTGGCATATGTGCCCACGCAAGAGAACATTACAGACCTTTTCATGAAGGCTCTGCCTAGGGAGAAATTTGAAGCTTTCGCATAGCTTTGGGCTTACTTCCTTTTCTAGAGTGATTTCCACATAGCTTGGCACTTCCTTATACATGAGTGATAGCTACTTGTTCACCGCATCACTCCCAGGGGGGATTTGTTGATATATTTAGGTAGTGATGTGTGTGAACACTCTAGGACCGCCGGGCACTTTTTTCCCTCTTTAGGAGGCTTTTTTCCCTCGGCTTGTATATATGCCTATTGCCCTAATGGGCTACTTATCTTTGTACATTCTCTAGTAATACATTCAGTATTGTGTGTTATGCTCCAAGCTTCTTCTCCTTCTTTGTGTTGTTCGCGTGCTACCGCAGACGTCTACCTCCAATCTCTCTCTCTCTCTCTCTCTCTCTCTCTCTCTCTATATATATATATATATATATATATATATATATATATATATATATATATATATATATATATATATATATATATATATATATATATATATATATATATACACACACACACTAAGACTTAGAGGATGTTGTGCACAAACATTCGAGTGGCATGTCGTAGAAATCTCTATTCATCATAAAAGCAAAAGAAGATTGCCATAATGTGCTTAACTTTCTACCACGAGTTTAGCATGCCATTAAGGGACAATATGTCCATGACGTCTATGCCATACAATGTTTAATCTGCCACACGTGCACATGCAGATCCTTCACCACTATGATTATAGTAGTGAAGATGATCGAAAGCAAGAAAAATGGAAATAGGGGGGAAAATTTTTTATCATGGAGGAAATGTAAGACGGGATGGCAGGCTACAGTAGAGAAAGAACTTGTAATCATGTGCTCGTCATTGCGTATGGATTGGCTATGATAGTCTTCACCACCATGGTCCATTACTACTACGATTGTCATCCTTTTCACATCAACTCATTTAAAATTACATCTTCTCTCTATGTCTCTCAACCAAACCCGAACAACCCTTTATTCCTTTCTCTCTCTCTCTCTGTCTGTCTTTCCCTTTGTCGTACGCCTACAATCAACCACCAAGAGCCTTAAAATCTCTCTCATCTCTCTATCTATCTATCTATCTCTCTCTCTCTCTCTTTGCAATCAATGTCATCTTTTGTCTTGCATTGGCTATATCTGGGAGATGGAGAGGAAAGCAACATTCTCTCTCTCTATATATATACCTCCAAAATCATTAGAAAGTAAACATGCAAAAGATATGTATATATATAGGTGGTTGCACACACACTCTTAATTTAGTAATTATGCATATGTCAACTAGATACTATATTCACACTTACTAAAGTTACTCTATCGATGATCTCGAAGGGCTCAAGTCTCATGATTGGCACAAGTTTTTACAGTTTGTGCTCCCTATGGCTCTAAAATATTGCCTTTCAGAGGATGTGTGAACAAGCATTTATAAAATTAGTTCCTTGGTACAGTGGATATCTTCTAAAGAGATAAGGAGTGATAGCATAGAGAATGCAAAACTCAATGCTATAGAGGCTATCTGTATGGTTGAGAAATACTTTCCCACAAGTATTCTCATAATTCAACTTCATTTGGTGGTTCATGTGGTTGATGAAGTCATTAAGAAATATTCATAGTTTTTTTTTTTTAATATAAAGGAAGTTCGGCAATAGCCTACTCTCCCGGACTTGAATTAAATTAAGAAACAAAGGTACAATGGAAGGGGACTAGTGCCCACGGGACCCCCCATATCCCACAAAGCAGGGGAAGCAAGAATGATTCCTAGGTTGCTTTACAAAGAAGGTTGATCACCCTCTCGTCGCCCTCATGCGGGACCCACTTGGGTTTGAGCTTGTTGTTGATCAAAAGGAGGACTTGATGGTGCCTGAAGGGGGGGGACTTCTTACTGTTGACAATCCTTTTGCCAAGGAGGAATAGTGATTTTTCAATCGACCACTCCCTGGGGGGGTCGCTGAAGTTGAGAGCACACCGCTCCCGCCAGATTTTCCACAGGACTTCCCCTCTGATAGCGTTCCAGAGAGCCGCAGAGCAACCAATCGCTTCTCCCAAAAGGACTTGTTTCCAACTAAGCTGTTTCTGAATTCTGATTTTCAGTCCAACCGTCTGCCAGATTCTGTGGGAGTTGGGGCAAGTAAGGAAGATGTGTGGGACATCTTCGATTGCACGGTGGCAGCGTTTGCACCACGGGGGGATCCCACAAATTTTGCTTGCTTTATGGTTAGTCCAAATTCCTCGATGAAGAATTTGCCATAGGAGGACAGACTTCTTAACCTCTATAAGTGGGTGCCAGATACCCATGAATTTCATGTCCCACCTAAGCCGCGTCCAAGACAGGCACCACTTCTTGTTGAGGCGGATCTGGAGGTCGTCCGTTTCTTTGATGTTCGGGATTTTGAGTAGGCTATTTCCATTGTGCCATTTGAGACCACGCGCGTTCGGAGTATCATGTCCCATGAGAAGGCGAGTTTTGTGACGATCCCAGGCGAGGCATCTGCTTTGTAAGGTGTTCCATTCTTCGTAGGAGATGTTTATGCGAGGGTCGATATCCTCGTAGTTGATCCAGCTGTTGGTGTCATGTTTCCAGAGGTGTTTCCATTTTTTGAATCCTTTGTTCCATAACTTCTTGGCATTTTGAATGTTCCACGATTCCACCCTCCTGATGCCATGTATCGGAAACCAGATAGAGTCGTTTTGTCTGATTCCGGCCGCCCACTTCCAGTCTTCACTAACTCTTGTGAAGTTTTTGACTTTGTTCCAGCCCTTCCAAAGGGAGCACACGAGATTGGAGCCTTTCGGGAAGACGGGGATCGGGGAGAATAGCAGGGTCATGATGTCTAGATTCTTCCAGTTTGGGTGCCCCATGAGGGCCAACTCATGCTTGTTTCTGAAGATCAGCTTGGCCCACGAGGCCTCCCTATTGCACCAAGCCTTGATCATCCATTTGGCCGCCAGTTTGTTGGCCATACACCCAATGTCTAGGATACCCAGCCCCCCACTATCTCTAGGGCTGGTGCAGATGGTCCATTTGATTTTTGGCACCCCCCTTCTGTTATGATCGCCCGTCCAAAGAAAGTTTCTACAAATACTATTCAGTTTGGACAGGCCTTGCTCGTTCGGTCTCCAGCAAGAAAGGAAAAAGATGGTAGAAGAGAGGAGGAACGTGTTGATAACCATCGCACGTCCAGCGAGATTGATTTGCATACCTCTCCAATAGTTGAGCTTGTTTTCCAGTTTGGCCATCACCCAACTCCAACGCTGTTCCATAGAGACGCCAAACCCCAAGGGGATTCCAAGAAGGCGAAAGATTTGGCCCTGCGGAATGATTTGACAGCCATGATCAATGAGAAGGCTAGGGTGCTGTCCCACTATAGCCCTGAAGGCGGTCTTAGAGTGGTTGATTTTGGATCCAGAGGCATCACAGAAGGTAGCAAGACACCTCCAGAAGGTCTCCAGGCTCGTATTATCGTTGTGAACGAACGCGTTCATATCATCGGCAAAAAGTCTCATGATGATTTGCCCGTGGTCGCGAGGCAGTCGGAGGCCTTTGATATTGCCAGCCTCCACATGATGTGTCACCAGTCTGCTCAGCCCCTCAGTGGCGACAGCAAAGAGAAGGGGGGCCAGAGGGCACCCTTGTCTAATAGACCTTTTAAGGTGGATTGCTTTTGAAAGTTTGCCGTTAACGTTAATTTGGGTCGTTGCGTTTCCGAGAAGGGTCGCGATCATCTTGGTGAATTTCTGACTACATCCGAGATCAAGGAGCGACTGCAGAATATAGTCCCATTCTAGCCTGTCGTAGGCTTTGTCAAAATCGATCTTGAGGAAGACCACATCTTGGTTAGACTCATTTGCAAATTGAATGCCTTCCCAAATATCCATAATGGTTTCCAGGATAGACCTGCCTTTGATGAAACCTTTTTGGTCCTCACTAAGCCAAGATCTCAGGTGGCACGAGAGTCTGTTGGCGATGACTTTGGCGATGATCTTGTATCCAGTTTGGAGCATCGTGATAGGTCGCCAGTTCTCGATTCTGTTCTTCTCCCCCTTCTTGTGAATCAACTTGATAATTCCATTGTTTAGGCAAGACGGAAGAGCAC
The DNA here is from genome assembly GCA_020310875.1 of Ceratopteris richardii. NCBI lineage: Eukaryota > Viridiplantae > Streptophyta > Polypodiopsida > Polypodiales > Pteridaceae > Ceratopteris > Ceratopteris richardii. Next base: position 60,518,720 of record CM035425.1, on the reverse strand, counting down.
CAAACATTAGCGCTTCTTGCCAGACCAACCGAAGAGGGGTGGCAACCACCAGCTTGAAGGATTTAAAGAACTCGTTAGTGAGTCCGTCGGGTCCCGGGCTTTTACCGAGAGGGAGGGCATCAATGACCTCAATGATTTCTGATTCAGATATCGGAGCATGAAGCAGAGAGAGGAGGTTGGGTGGAATCCTCCGGGGGGAAACCCTAGAGATGGCAGCCATACAGTCCCTTCTATGGTGGGAGAGGGGATTCGAGGTTCCCAGGAGTCTCGTGAAGTGCCCTTCGATGATGCCTAAATTATCTTCTTCCGAATTGCAGACATTGCCAAGCGGATCAAGCAGTAGTGGGATCGCATCTCTGTTGTGTTTCCTTTTAAGGATACGGCACATCTCTTTGGTGGGTTTGTCGGCTTTGCCAGCCCACCACTCCTTGAAGAAGATTTGCAAGTTTTTCCTTTGTATTTCTTCCTCGAATCTCAACACTGCTCTGATTTTTCGGAGACCTTTCTGAGCTTGATGTTTTCCTTTGTTCACCTCCTCCTCGAGCCGCCAGAGTCTGTGGTAGAGAGCCACCCTCCGAGCCCGCCTCACAGTCTCAAGCATCTTCTTAGTTCTGATCATGATCTTACGAGACTTGTCGACCGCATTTCTCCAACACTTGGCTGGGGCCAAGCCAGAGGCGAACGCCACCTTCCAAACGTCGGCAATTTCTTGGTGAACGGAGGGGAGAGAGAAGGTGGACGCGTTGGCATGGAACCACGGAGCCTTGCGGGTCTTGTTGGCAGGTTGAAAAGTGATAACGATCGGGTAGTGGTCAGAGATGGTGAGGTCAGTGCGTTGCGTGATGGTAGGGAGGCCCCACTGTTGGGTAAAACTCTGAGAAATGTAGCATCTGTCGAGTCTAGCTTTCCTCAGGTCCTCGCCCGCTTGGAGATTCGACCAAGAAAAGCCATTCGAGTCTTTGAATTCAACCAAATCCAAGTGCAGTTTGGTCATGTCCCACGTTTCTTTCTCCCGACTGCCGATGACCCTGCCCTTGCCCATCCATCTGTCCATTGGGTCCTCCACCATGTTGAAATCACCACAAATGAGCACGTTGTGGGGAAGCGAGTCTAAGGAGGCCCAAGTGTTCCGTCTCTCCAAATCACCGTTAGGGGCGTACAAAGAGACCATAGTAACACAAAGAGGGGCACCGAAAGAAACAGCGATCCAACGGTGACCCACATCTTCAATGAAGTTCTCGAGCTTTTCAAACCAGTGTTGTTTAACGCCGATAGCCGTTCCTCCGGACCCCCGCGGGTGTTTCGTTGGGATCCACACGTGCTTCGAGGAGACCTGCCTAAGCCGTTTCTGGAGGTCTTCTCCGTCAATTTTGATCTCTTGAATGCATATAAAGTCTGGGTTTAGGCTAATGTCGCGAAGCCATTGACCAATGATGGTCGCTCTTGAGGGGTCGGTTAGCCCTCTAGCATTTAGCGAGATGACAATCATTATGTATTAATCCCTCTTTGCGGGAGGGAGCTTTGTCCTTCCTTCTCTTGGCTTCATCTTTCTTTTTCGCTGGGATCTGGTCCCGACTTAAAAATCTGATCTTGTGAGGGCTTTTCCAGGGTACCTCCATGGGCTGTTTTCCTTTGCGGGCCGCCCCTTGCTGGGAAGACTTGGGCCCCGGGCTCGGCACCGTTTCCGGGATCGTTGATCCAATGATGGAACTTTCACTATCCATATTGTCTTCGTTACTAGTGGTGAAACCATCTTCTTTGCTTGTAGTGTAGCCCTCCTGGGGGGTTTCTTTATTGTCGGGGATCTCTAGGGCTTTGTCGTAGATGTCTGCCTCAGGTAGCTTCCCACCTGGGTAGTCAAACTCATTGATCTCCTTTTCTAGATTGCAATACAAGTTGCTATAGGGGGTATGTGGCAGGTTGTTTCTCTCACCGTTGGCCCTAGGGCTTCTTTTTCTTCTTCTTCTAACTTCAGTGAAGCCATCAGCATCAGCTTGTGGCTTCAGGAGGCCCTTGCCTTCCCCTTCCTTGGTCGAGTGGGTCAGATCGCCATTGTTGTCTTGAGCAGTTTTGGAGGCTTCTTGAAAGCGCTTGTTTTTTTGCCTGAGAGGGCAATCTTTAATCCTGTGACCTTGCTGGCCACAACGAAAGCACGCGTTGGGAAGGTTCTTGTAGATGATGTCCTGCTCCCACACATCTCCTTCACCCATGTCCACTTTGATCATTGATGGAAGCGGCGAACTGAGGTCGGCCTCGACACAAATTTGGGGGTGCCACCTAGCATTGAACGAGTGTCTTGCGCCTTCATAGATGAGACCACCAATGTCATCGCGTGAGGCCAGCGGCTTGCCGATAGGAGATACAATGTCCCACACGAAGTTGTACAAGAAGTAAGGAAGATTCGGGAGCTCAACCCAAAGAGGGTACCGAAGCGATTTCGATTTGTCGGGAGTAAAGTCCGGGGACCATCTGAATAGGCACAGGGTCGCCCGACCGAGCTGCCAGGTGCCAACGCTTAGGTCTTGGAACGCCATCTCTTCATTTTCAAAGACTAGCAGCAAGTGGTTCGCTGGTAAGAACTGACATTTGCTAACAATTAGTCCTCTAGGGAACCACTCTTTTCGAAGCCATTGTCGCACAGTTTCGAGCGGGGGCCTAGGGCCAAACACTTGGCCAACGAGGCACACTTTCTTGAGCTCCTCCTGAGCAGACAGAACTGCGGGTCTACTGAGGGACACGATGGGGGATTCAACCCTTTCGGATGCCCCAGGGGCGGCACACGACCCTCCCTCCAGCAGAGCGGCCAGGAAATCGGTCTCCCCAGGGGGAGGGGCCCGATTACTTTTCACGAGAGAGGATGAAGCCACATCCATGGCCAAAGGGAACTTGCACCACTTTCACTATTCAAAATCTAAAGGCAAAACCCTTCAACATGGAGAGAAGACAGACCACAAGCAAGGAAGACTCCCCCTTCCGATCACATCGAAGCCAAACACTCCTTTTAAAGGAGAAGGCTAAAAGGCCGAAATATTCATAGTTGATGGATGTTCTTCTTAGAGCAGTTTATGAAGACATTAAAAGGATTTGTTCATTAGAGAGCACATCCAGAGGGCAACATGGTAAAGGGGTGGCTCGTACAAGAGTCTCTTGTATTCATAACAGAGTTTCTACATATGTGGACCCAAGAAATGCCTCGCTTATGGAGTGATGATGACGATGTTCATCTCATAGGCAATGAACCTCAAGGTAAAGGGATGCAAAGAAAAATGGATGAAGCTTTCAAAGAGAAGGCAATGAAGTTTTGCATCATTAACTCTGAGCCTATGTAGAAGTGGTTGGAGAGGTATGAGCTTTCCAAGGAGAAAAATGCAAAGGAAAGAGCTCCGTTTTAAAAGAATAGTTCCACTCACTTTTTGCCTCTTCCGAAAAGTTTTCGAACTCTTCCACCCTTTCCAACTTGCAGATGGCTAGATACAGGTATTTCACAAGCAAAGGCAGCATGCTGGTGAGGATATCTCTGAAGAAGAGGAGAAACTCACAAAGGGGTGTGATTGCAAGTATTCTAAATACAGTGCACTATGGTCTTATGGATGACACTTTTAGATTGCATGAATCAACAAAAATAGGTCTACTTTTGATAGTGGGGTGATGGTGAACTTTTTCCAAAAAAGTAGAGCTAGTGCAAGAGACGAAAATGCTCAAGAAGGCCAGCTCGAGTATTGTGGAGTGATACAAGATAACTTGAAGCTATCCTTCAGGAGGTTTGACTGATTTTTGTTTGATGTGAAATGGTTCAAAGTAGTCACCTCTAGAAGAAATGCAACAATGAGGCAGGATAAGAGTGGTTTGCCTCAAGTAGACTCCTCAAAGTTATGGATAGATGAAAGAGATACATTTGTACTTCCCGAATTCTGTGAGCAGGTTGTCTTTATGCCATATTCGAAAGAACCAGTGTGGCTATTTGGTTTACAAGTCTCTCCACGTAGCAGACAAATTTATGAGGACATAGATGTACAAGAAATTCCATCTGTAGTGGACTTTGAGGTGCATTTGGTAGTCGAGGAGGAAGAGATCATTGTCTGAGATGAAGATGTCTTTGAAGAAGATGAGGTACACGATGAAGTAACAGACGATATATTATATGAGGATGATGATCAAGATGGGGTGGCCATACCAAGAGATCTAGAAGTCTCCAATGTAGAGATAGATATCCTCTGTGCACCAGATCTCCAAGAGGATGCTACAATAGAGGATTTATGAAGCAAACACTTGTATGTACTAATTTGTGTTTATTTATTTTGCTATGTTTTTTGTACACTAATATTTTTCTATATTACCATTATTATCATATTCTAATTATTTGAGTTTTCTATTAGAGAGCATGATGGGAGATAGTCCACCGATCACTCTGCATTCCATGATAGAGGAATAGTTTATGGAGTTTATATCTTAGGTGCCTCCTACTTATATGGCTAGAGTGTCACAATACTGGAACTTTTATATGTCCATCCAAACATAGGTGCTCTTTATATAGGAGAAAAGGAGGTGTTCAATATCTTCCCTTGCACGGAAGCATCTTTTACACCATAAATGGGCTCTGTAGATTTTATTGGCCCTTGCTTTAGACAAGATCCTACGATGGAGAATCTACCATAGAAGGACCACTTTCTTTTGCTCTACCAGTGGGTGCCATATATCTTTGAATTCAAATTTCCTTCTTACCCACAATCAAGTGGGTGCCATATATCTTTGAATTCAAATTTCCTTCTTACCCACAATGAGGAAGTGCACCATTTTTTTATTAAGTTGCCAATGGAATTCCACATTTTTGCCAATTCTCGAGATGTCTTCTAATTTTCTATATTATTGGACTTTAGGCCCTTCATGTGTGGATCATCCCACCTTTCTAAACACAAAGCCGCCAAATCTTCTGAGGCTTAGATCTAGTTTTTCTGCAAGCACTTGTCATTGTACTCCAAATGGAGGCTAGGGTCTAAATCCTCAAACCTTATGTAGGCTCTTGAACCTTGGTCCCCTAGGTGCTTCCAACTATTAATATTCACTCTTTGATATTCTCGTTCTCTACTTTAGATATAGGATCTTGTACCCTTTAGAGCAAAGCTTCTTTGCTCTTTGAATATTCTCATTCTTTACTTTCTTGATTCTAGAAATAGTCAACGAAATAGAATTGTTTTTTCTAATGTCAAACCCCATTTCCAATCACTCTTACTGAGCAACGAGGTTTCATTTTATTCCAAGTTTTCCATAGCAATGAGTCACCAAAAAGAGGGAGAAAAGGAGAGTGATTAGACCTTGGTTGTTCCATATGGGGGCACTTGAAAACAAACGATTTATGAATATTTTTAAAGATGAGATTAGACCAAGACTCACTTTTATTTATCCAACCCCTAATCACACATTCTACAGCGAGTTTTTTAGCTAACTCCTTAAGGTTGAGGATACCCAAATGCTCTGCTTCCTTGGAGCTCGCACAAATAGCCCACTCCATTTCGAGAAAATCTCTTTTGTTAGGGTCCTTCGTCGAGAGAAAGTTTCTACAAGCTATTTCCATCCTATGCAAGGAAGTAGATGATGGAGGAGGAGGTGTAGAAATGGAGCCAAAAGGTGAAAATAAAGTCCACAATTTCCACCTCTACAAAGTGACAAGAAAGAGTCCCAGGCCGTTGTCCTGGTGGTTGGACCTCTCGCCTCTTGAGGCAGGGATGAGGGTTCAACCCCTATTGGAAGCACTTGTGAGGGACATGTTATCTTGGAATGATGTATCATGTGGCTGATGTGCCATCGTCTATTTTGCCCTACGGTAGTTGTGACTTCCGTTTAACCCAGCTATGTAAACCTTTGTTCTTGTGGGATAAAGGGGGTCCCATAAGTATTATGTCCTTCTTTGTACAATTGCAATTTCAAAGTTAAAGCCCGGGGAGTAGACCTCGACCGAACCTCCATTTAAAAAAAAAGTGTGAAGAAAGACTGGAGAGCTAGGGCTTTTTTTTTTCAACAAGCCTTTGCATCCGCCATCGTGTGTAACCACCCTCGTTTCGTCGCGTTGTGAGTAGGAGCGCGCGCCCTTAGTCAATTTCGTTGCCTTAACAACTTGCAGCATCGCATTATATAAGCGTTTGAATACCCATTACAGAATGTTTTGTAAATCCCAACGGTACAATTCTCTTCGTCCTGTCTAAAACTTCCTATCAGTTCTTTGGGTGCCATTGTAGCTCGTTTCAGCTAGCAGGAATCAGCGCATACGATAATTTTACAGGCTGAATACCGTAAGTTTACCTTGGGGTTTCTCAATTGCATCCCTGCTGTTTATTGCTCCAGTATAGCGATCAAGGATAGATAGAAGGAGCAAAAAGCCTGCAACTAAGATCTTCGCTTGGATGCTGCTCCTTTCATCTCATATCAGCAAAGGACAATTTTAAGGAGCAAACGAGGAAAGCTTTCGCTGGGTTTTCCCTACGCAGCGAGCTTCTGTATGCAGACATCGTCTGAAGTAAGTAATCTTCCTTATCACCTCGCTCGTCTGTACTGCGTATGATCTAGCACAGGCGCCCTTTGAGGGCAGCAAATTTTATGTTTGTGAATGACGCTTTTGATTATGATTCTACAGAACATACATCTTGACGTTTCTTTATCCCGCTGCCCTTTCTCCATTATCATGATATGCATATCTCAATTCTCCATGTTATAAATTTGTGCTCTCGCACGTGCTAATATACCTCTTTCCAACAGCTAAGATGAAGGTAAGTGCGAGGGGTGAAATTGCAAGGCACGTGGATGATGCGATTGGTGCTATGGTGTATTCCATGATTGGTCAGCCGCCTGTAGAATCTCAATTACAGCATCACCTATTCCTTTCTCAAAATTCTGTGAAAATTCTACATGCTCATCTGAAGGAGTTGAAGCTCAAATATAAAGAACTTGAACTACGATATGATGCAGCTAAGGTTCGACAGATTCTGATGTCTTTACATGTGTGGTTCATGTCTCCCTTCAGTAGTAAAAGCGTGTATACCTTTCTTATTGCTTGCAAATGTTAAAGCAGATGTCTTATCTATTAGTGCCTATCCATCTTCTGTCCTCGTGCTTCTTTTAAGAGAAAAATGACTATGCTTGGCTTAGAGCGTGTTTTACACACAATCATTAGGAGACAACGAACTTAGCAACATGTACTTTGAGATGAATCGCAGTGTTTATCATTGATAATGCACATGTGCGTGTTTGAATTGTGATGAGTATGACGTTGTATGCCCCCGCAGTACCTTACTGTTGCCGGTTCCCAAGACCAGGGCAGAAAATAGGTGTAACATCGTCTTCCTTTTTTTTCTTACTCACATACAGCAGTGTTAATATATGATTGTAAGCAGATATCAAATTTTCATATACTTTGTCGACCTTCAAATCCTCGTCCTAATACTAACTGAATCCGGTGAATCACGAGACCGTGGTGGTAGAGATTTATGAGAGCGTTCTCTCTCTCTCTCTCTCTCTCTCTCTCTCTCTCTCTCTCTCTCTCTCTCTCTCTCTCTCTCACACACACACACACACACACACACACACACACACGCGCGCGCGCGCGCGCGCGCACACACACACACACACACACACAAAATAAACATGAAAGTTTTGATCACAAAAAGGAATCCATTATACATAAGAAAATGAATCCCAATTTGTATTGAAACTTGCACTACTGCATGGACATAGCTGCACTCCTGATCGACTAACAAGCACAAAACATACTTTTTTTTTTCTTTTTTCATTATATAATACCACTATCAAACATTCCATCCGCGATATCTTTGGTCCAACTTTCATATGCTGGGGTAACATGTTACCTTGATGTGTCTAGAACTGTATTCCGTTATTCTGAATAGCACTTGGTTCGCATTGAAATGTGAATAATCTGAAGGAATGTCCTAATGTAAATTCAGTTTGTCATGATTTTTATCAATAGAATGCGAAGATCGAACTTTTGCCTTTCTACAATACATGTGCAGTCTAGAAATGGGATTAAGGGGAACTGCTAGGTTCTGTTCCTGAAGATTGTTTCACAACAATAATAACAATCAAGCCTCTCTCACTATTTTTTTGCAATCTGGGATGCATCTATTTGCCATGTAATTTGCAAGGTGTGGTCCATGAGTAGAGCATGCAAGTGCTATGTATAATGTCATATAATATAGGTAATTGGGCGCTTTGTGCCATGTGAAAATGGTCCTGGGAATGTGATATGCAGGCATCCTTTTCTTTATCCTCCCTGCCTATGCAATAGTGAACTTATAGTTGCTAGAACGCTCCATTGATTTCATGTCACGAATACTACCTACAGGTTCATGTCTTCTTTGTTTGATATGTATATTCACTGTTTATTATTGTTGAATCAGCCATTCTGTTTCCTGCAAGTCCAGAAGTTTCTCATCTTTTGTAAATAGATATCCAGAAGTTTCTTTTCTTTTGTAGAAAGATGTATTACCTGTATTGTTCATACGGCGCTTTTCATGAGTACATATGAGAAACAATGCCTTTCCATATTGTTATTGAACTGTAGCTGAGGTTTTGAAACATCAGCAAGACTGCTAAGTTACCTATGCCATGAAAAGTTGATCCTAGGATTTCACTGTGTATGCTCCCTTTCCTTTTTTATATCTTCCTATGGAGTGAGTTTCTAGGGCTCCATGATGGACCATTATGCGCATCATCTTACAAACACATTCTGCGTTCATGTTTTAACTGCCTATTTCATGTACATACAATTTTTGTGGTCAAATTGTTTGTGTCTTTATCTTTTGAACTTTTGACTTCAGAAACACATGGAGCATTCACCCAAATGCATGTCACTGGAACATTTCAACATGAATTACATAACATGTTTTGGCTATGAGAGTTTCCCTATCTTCTAATTAGTGCATACTGGTTTCTGATGAGAATGAGGTTCATCATTTGTTATTATTTTAGATATTTGACTTCCTTGCCTCTTAAAGATCCTGTGGTGCATAACTTTTCGTCAGCAGACAGAGGCTTCCATGAATGCAGCCGCTTTGAGGCAAAAGATTGGAGAGTATGATGATCTTAAAGTTGCATATGATCAGCTCCTGAAGGAATGTGAACTATTTGGGAGGGACACGGAAATTTTTGCAGATGCAGCAGAGGATGCTGAGGAAAGAAGAGCAGAGGCTGACAGGAAAGCTACAGAAGCTGAGGAACGTGCTAAGGAAGCTGAGCAGCGAGAAAGAGCAGCATTAAGCTGTATTGAAAACTTGTTAAAATCCCATAGTGGGGGAAAATATCAGGTTACCATTTATGCAGAAAGAAGTTTAGATGTGAAGCATAGATAGGCACTGTTTTCTTCATGATTAAGATCTGGTTTCAAAGTCGTCATGGTGTTCTGCAGGTTCTGTGCTCAGCTGACCTCAAATCAAGATTGGTAAACATTAAAGGGAACCACAATCCTAATGCAAAGCCTTCTAGGAGTGCTCTCACTTCTGTACATGCTGGCCCGACATTACCTGATTCAGATAAAACAAGTATCTTAATGAACAAAAATACTACAGTTCCTCCTAAAGATGAACAGCAGATGCATGAAACGTGTCGAGCAGGCAAAGCATCCACCCCAAAGAAGGTATTATGTCTAGCAGAGTTCTATGCTTCTATCTATGTTCTGGTGTATTTCAAAATCAATGATCTTGGCACATCAAAAAGCTAATATGTCTAGAGAACTTCTGTGCTTCTATTATATTCTGGTGTATTTCAAAATCGATGAACTCAGCACGACAAAAGACTAATATGCCTTGAGGATTTCTGTGCGTCTATCTTTATTCTGGTGCTTATTAGAACGAATAATCTCAACACATCAGAAATATATCTGAAGCCGTTTTTTCGTTTATTTTTTTTTGAAATGAAGGGGCATATGTAAATATGACTGGGATGCATAGACGTAGCTTTGTGCTGTGAGGTTTCTAAATCACTACTTGCTTGAGCACACATATTCACTTGTAATCATGGTGTGCTGAGGCTTCTAGAAACAGCTACCCTTTTGGAGTTCATCGAATAAATTTAAATGAATATCATGGTAGTGGAATCCACCTTGAAATGTGGCGTTTAGGTAATCTGTGCCTTCTGTGGGTATGCATTTAGTTTGGACTTCTCAATTCTGATCTTGATACAGGGAGGAAAAGTGGAATATCATTTAAAGAGCTCAGCAAATATGTTGTGCAAAGATAGCAGGGGAACAAAAAGAGTACTTTTTGATGCTTCTAAGTCATGTGAGGAGATCAGAAGCGTAGTTCGTCAGAGGGTTAGCAAGAATGCTCTAATAAACAGGAAATTCTCTGGCACTTTAAAGAAGGTTATATTCTGCATTTTTCCTTTATGAAACTGAATATCTGCTGTCTGATCCCCTCGTATTGAATCAAAGAGTTACCTGCACCAGGTTGGCAAACTTCAAGCTCGTAATTTGGAGGAGAAAGAGAATGTGAAAGATTTTGACGCTGAAGTCATGGCCAAAATAGAGTAAGATTAGTATCTTTGCTATTCGTAAGTCTGCTGATGATCTGAGTTTTTAGAACCTCAAGATTCATGCCTTCTCTGGGAGAGAGAGTAAAAAGCTCATAATATTTTTCTAGGGAAGCTGCACTATCTGACAATGAAACTGCCAAATATTTGGCAGATCTATTGATAATTTTGAAGAAGAACCTTGAAAAGGCAGAGACTGAGGTGAGAAAAGGATTTGTGAATTCAGTCCATGATTTGCTGATAAATTGTCCACACTATTACTGATCAGGTATGGAATGTGGGCCTCTGTGTTACAGGGAGATCTTCTTTACACAAAATATTGTGACATACACAAGCTTTTGATGGATACACTTGAGATGTTTGGTGTAATTCCTGAATTGCATGATAGAAGTGTCCAATTAGACAACTGACAACTCATTACAATAATAGATACTCTTCTTGCTTTTTCAAGGGCAGCTTGAAAATTTAAGGAAGGATTATGAATCCAGTCCTTCATCATTTACTGACAAACTATCTACACTCCATTACTGATCAGATATGCAATGTGGACCCTGCCGCATTCTATAGAGGCCTTCTTTACACAACCTATTGCAACATATGCAAGCTTTTGATGGATACAATTGACTTCTTTACTACAACTGATGTACATGAAGAAAGATTAAATCAAATGACTCAATTACAAAAATAGATAGAATGGGCTGCTCTTCATGCCTTCCAGGAGGTATCAAGTTATTGTAGAGATGTGCTATGAAGAGTAATTGAGATGGTAATGTGAATAATATGGAAATCCACGTTGATCCTATTCTACCAAAAACATTTTTTCTTAATAATTTCTTGAGTGATAGATGCCTAATGTGATATGATTTTTATTACATAGAGTTTAGCTGTTTCATGTGACTGATGCCATGTAACAGTGTGAGATTCAATTTATGCTTGTGTTGAAGATGTGAGAAGTTGTGCATAAATATAAATGTGAACATAGATGTAGATCTGGTGTATGTGAATAAATTTATAAATTCAATAGAAAGGGGGAACTTTCTAATCATTAATGATAGACCGTTACTCTTTATTTATAGTTTTATTCTAATCTTTTTGTCCATATTTTATATGTTTTGGGATTTTTTATTTAAATTTATTTTTTCTTCATTTCTTTAACAATAACAATAATTATTACTATATTTTGTTCTTTTTATAGTTATTATTATTATTATTATCATTATCATTATCATCATCATCATCATCATTATTATTATTATTATTATTGTTGTTGTTGTTATTATTATTATTATTATTATTATTATTATTATTATTATTATTATTATTATTATTATTATTATTTTTGGTTTGTTCTTTGTGCAAGACTTATCATGGTTTAGTTTGCCCTTCACTCATGGAAGTGATAGAAATTCAGCTTGTTGACTTCAGTAGGGATCTTTACAAAGAAAAACTCTTTATTAAAGTCACTAGAGAACTGATGACACGAGTAGGGATGTGATAGCTATTTTTCCAAACTATGTGCTTTTTTTTTTTTTAATATAAAGGAAGTTCGGCAATAGCCTACTCTCCCGGACTTGAATTAAATTAAGAAACAAAGGTACAGTAGAAGGGGACTAGTGCCCACGGGACCCCCCAAGTCCCACAAAGCAGGGGAAGCTTGATTGAATCCTAGGATGCATTACAAAGAAGGTTAATCACCCTCTCGTCGCCCTCATGCGGGGCCCACTTGGGTTTGAGCTTGTTGTTGATCAAAAGGAGGACTTGATGGTGCCTGAAGGGGGGGGATTTCTTACAGTTGACAATCCTTTTGCCGAGGAGGAATAGTGATTTCTCAATCGACCACTCCCTAGGGGGATCGCCGAAGTTGAGAGCACACCGCTCCCGCCAGATTTTCCACAGGACTTCCCCCCTGATTGCGTTCCAGAGTGTTGCAGAGCAGCCAATCGCTTCTCCCAAAAGGACTTGTTTCCAACTAAGCTGTTTCTGGAGTCTGATTTTCATTTCAACCGTCTGCCAGATTCTGTAGGAGTTGGGGCAAGTAAGGAAGATGTGTGGGACATCTTCGATTGCACGGTGGCAGCGTTTGCACCAAGGAGGGATCCCACAAAGCTTGCTTGCCTTATGGTTGGTCCAAATTCCTCGATGAAGAATTTGCCATAAGAGGACAGACTTCTTAATCTCTATAAGTGGGTGCCAGATACCCATGAATTTCATGTCCCACCGAAGCCGCGTCCACGACAGGCACCACTTCTTGTTGAGGCTGATCTGGAGGTCAGCCGTTTCTTTGATGTTCGGGATTTTGAGTAAGCTGTTTCCATTGTGCCATTTGAGACCGAGCGCGTTCGGTGTGTCGTGTCCCATTAGAAGGCGGGTCTTTTGACGATCCCAAGCGAGGCATCTGCTTTGCAGAGTGTTCCATTCTACGTAGGAGATGTTTATGCGAGGGTCAATGTCCTCGAAGTTGATCCAGCTGTTGGTGTCATGTTTCCAGAGGTGTTTCCATTTTTTGAATCCTTTGTTCCATAACTTCTTGGCATTTTGAATGTTCCACGACTCCACACTCCGGATGCCATGTATCGGAAACCAGATAGAGTCGTTTTGTCTGATTCCGGCCGCCCACTTCCAGTCCTCACTAATTCTTGTAAAGCTTTTGACTTTATTCCAGCTCTTCCAAAGGGAGCACACGAGGTTGGAGCCTTTCGGGAAGACGGGGATCGGGGAGAAAAGCAGGGTCATGATGTCAAGATTCTTCCAGTTCGGGAACCCCATGAGGGCCAACTCATGTTTGTTTCTGAAGATCAGCTTGGCCCACGAGGCCTCCCTATTGCACCAAGCCTTAATCATCCATTTGGCAGCCAGTTTGTTGGCCATACACCCAATGTCCAGGATACCAAGCCCCCCGCTATCTCTAGGGCTAGTGCAGATGGCCCATTTGATTTTAGGCACCCCCCTTCTGTTATGATCGCCCGTCCAAAGAAAGTTTCTACAAATACTATTCAGTTTGGACAGGCCTTGCTCGTTCGGTCTCCAGCATGAAAGGAAATAGATGGTAGAAGAGAGGAGGAACGTGTTGATAACCATCGCACGTCCAGCGAGATTGATTTGCATACCTCTCCAATGGTTAAGCTTGTTTTCGAGTTTGGCGAGCGCCCAGTTCCATCGCTGCTCCATAGAGACACCAAACCCCAAGGGGATTCCAAGAAGTCGAAAGATTTGGCCCTGAGGGATGATTTGACAGCCATGATCAATGAGAAGGCCACGATGATGTCCCACAATGGCCCTGAAGGCGGTCTTAGAGTGGTTGATTTTGGATCCAGAGGCATCGCAGAAGGTAGCGAGACACCCCCAGAAAGCCTCCAGGCTAGTATTATCATTGTAAACGAACGCGTTCATATCATCAGCAAAAAGTCTCATGATGATTTGACCGTGGTCGTGAGGCAGCCTGAGGCCTTTGATATTGCCAGCCTCCACATGATGAGCCACAAGTCTGCTCAGCCCCTCGGTGGCGACGGCAAAAAGAAGGGGGGCCAGGGGGCACCCTTGTCTAATAGACCTTTTAAGATGGATCGCCTTCGAAAGTTTGCCGTTAACGTTGATTTGGGTCGTTGCGTTTCCGAGAAGGGTCGCGATCATCTTGGTGAATTTCTGACTACATCCGAGATCTTGGAGCGCCTGCAGAATATAGTCCCATTCTAGCCTGTCGTAGGCTTTGTCAAAGTCGATCTTGAGGAAGACCACATCTTGATTAGACTCATTTGCAAATTGAATACCTTCCCATATATCCATAATGGTTTCTAGGATAGACCTGCCTTTGATGAAACCTTTTTGGTCCTCACTAAGCCAAGATCTCAGGTGGCACGAGAGTCTGTTGGCGATGACTTTGGCGATGATCTTGTATCCTGTTTGGAGCATCGTAATAGGCCGCCAGTTCTCGATTCTGTTCTTTTCCCCCTTCTTGTGTATCAACTTGATAATTCCATTATTTAGACAAGTAGGAAGAGCACCAAACTTTAGCGCTTCTTGCCAAACCATCCGGAGGGGGGTGGCAACCACCAGCTTGAAGGATTTATAGAACTCGTTAGTGAGTTCGTCGGGTCCCGGGCTTTTACCGAGAGGGAGGGCATCAATGACCTCAATGATTTCTGATTCAGAGATAGGGGCATGCAGCAGGGAGTGGAGGTTGGGTGGTATCCTCCGGAGGGAAACTCTAGAAATTGCAGCCATACAGTCCCTTCTATGATGGGAGAGGGGGTTCGAGGTTCCCAGGAGTTTCGTGAAGTGCCCTTCGATGATGCCAAAATTATCTTCTTCCGAATTGCAGACATTGCCAAGTGGATCTAGCAGTAGGGGGATCGAATCTCTGTTGTGTTTCCTTTTAAGGATTCGGCACGTCTCTTTGGTGGGTTTGTCGGCTTTGCCAGCCCACCACTCCTTGAAGAAGATTTGCAAGTTTTTCCTTTGTATTTCTTCCTCATATCTCAACGCTGCTCTGATTTTTCGGAGACCTTTCTGGGCTTGGTGTTTTCCTTTGTTCACTTCCTCCTCGAGCCGCCAGAGTCTGTGGTAGAGAGCAACCCTACGAGCCCGCCGCACAGTCTCGAGCATCATCTTAGTTCTGATCATGATCTTGCGAGACTTGTCGACCGCACTTCTCCAGCACTTGGCTGGGGCCAAGCCAGAGGTGAACGCCACCTTCCACACATCGGCAATTTCTTGATGGACAGATGGGAGAGAGAAGGTGGAGGGGTTGGCATGGAACCACGGAGCCTTGCGGATCTTGTTGGAAGGTTGAAAAGTGATAACGATCGGGTAGTGATCAGAGATAGTGAGGTCAGTGCATTGCGTGATGGTAGGGTGGCCCCACTGATGGGTAAAACTCTGAGAGATGTAGCATCTGTCGAGTCTAGCTTTCCTCAGGTCCTCGCCCGCTTGGAGATTCGACCAGGAAAAGCCACACTCGAGTCTTTGAATTCAACCAAATCCAAGTGAAGTTTGGTCATGTCCCACGTTTCTTTCTCCCGACTGTCGATGACCCTGCCCTTGCCCATCCATCTGTCCATAGGGTCCTCCACCATGTTGAAATCACCACATATGAGCACGTTGTGGGGAAGCGAGTCTAAGGAGGCCCAAGTGTTCAGTCTCTCCAAATCCCCGTTAGGGGCGTACAAAGAAACCAAAGTAACACAGAGGAGCACCAAAAGAAGCAGCAATCCAACGGTGACTATGTGCTTTTTGTTTTGTTTTTGTTATTGCTCTTTTATTTTCAAAATGATTGTTTGGAACACATTCCAAAGAGGAAAAAAACTTTTTTGTGCCCTCAAGAATTGAGCTCTCATTTCACTATTTTCAATCATCAAGTTTCTCATTTTCTTGAATTTTATGCATTCCTTATGATTCAGCCTTGAAAAATGAGCCTTCAGCCTATAAATGTGAACATAGATGTAGATCTTGTGTATGAGAATAAATTTATAAGTTCAATAGAAAGGGGGAACTTGTTAATCATTAATGATAGATCTTTGGGGTTTTTTCACTCTTTATCTATAATTTTATTCTAATATTTTTGCCCATTTTTTATATGTTTTGGGGTTTTTTACTTAAAATGATTTTTTCTTCATTTCTTTAGCTTTTGTTCTTTTTATAGTTATTATCTTTATTGTTATTATTATTATTATCATCATTATCATCGCCATTATTATTATTGTTATTATTATTATTATTATTATTATTATTATTATTATTATTGTTATTATTATTATTACTATTATAATTGTTATTGTTATTATTTTTGGTTTGTTCTTTGTGCAAAACTTATCATGGTTGAGTTTGCCCGTCGCTCATGGAAATGATAGAAACTCAGCTTGTTGAGTGTATTAGGGGGTCTTTATTTAGAAAGACTATTAAAGTCACCAGAGAAGTCACCAGAGAACTGACGACGTGAGTAGGGAAGTGATAGCTATTTGTCCAAACTATGTGTTTTTTGTTTTATTTTGGATGTGTGTATCTACTATTCATATACATAACATTGTGTAGATGCGAATCATATGTTAACTCTCTTTTATTTACAAAATGATTGTTTGGAACACATTCCAAAGAGAAAAAAAAAACCTTTCTGTGCACTCGAGAATTGAGCTCTCATTTCACTATTTTCAATCATCAGGTTTTTCATTTTCTTGAGTTTTGTGCATTCCTTATGATTCAGCCTTGAAAAATTGCCTTCAGCCTATTAGTCCCTTGACTTTTGGTCCGTGACACTAGCTCCAACCTCGAGAGTTGGTATACAATGTCAATAACATAGAGTTTAGATCTACAATATCATTCTACATACATGCACGTTGCTTATATGAAATGCATTATATTTTTATGTTATGTACATACATACATATATTTTACGTGGACTACATAATATATTTTGTCATAAATACTTATATTTTATATATTGTGTGTATAGTATGTACATAATATATAATATATATGTATGCATGTACTATTCATACACATAACAGTGTATAAATATGAATCATATATTAACTTATTAGATCACTAGCATTGTTTAGACACATCCAATTCGGGTTAACTCAAGGTTGGGGCACGTTGTATACATATGAATTATATATTAAATTATCATATCACTAGGATTCTTTAGAGTCATCCAATTCATGTTAACTCAAGGCTCGGACACATCAAAGGCTTACCAATCAATAGACTCAAGAGAACTAGGACATGTGGCACACAGGTGTGCACTTGTCTAGATAAGACAAGACCCCTCAAGGTTAAGACTATATAAGAGATGTTTGGGAGGTGAGGAGCACCTCTTCCTAGTGTTTCTGGTCCCATAGCACTAGTATTAGAGTCTAATTATTCATCATACATGTGGAGAAGGAGATGCACATGATAATCATCTTTCATCAATTTGTTTTTGCAAAATATATATTTCCAACATAACATTGTATACATATGAATTATATATCAAATTATTATATCACTAGGATTCTTTAGAATCATCCAATTCATGTTAACTCAAGGCTCAGACACATCAAAGGCGTACCAATCAATAGACTCAAGAGAACTAGGACATGTGGCACACAGGTGTGCACTTGCCTAGATAAGATCCCTCAAGGTTAAGACTATATAAGAGATGTTTGGGAGGTGAGAAACACCTCTTCCTAGTGTTTCAGGTCCCATAACACTAGTATTAGAGTCTAATTCATCATACATGTGGAGAAGGATCTTTCATCAATTTGATTTTGCAAAATATATATTTCCTATGCACCCTTTGCGTGTGAGTCTCTTGAGCTGATGATAGATGTATTCACACATAGAAACCAGCCATGCACTAGTATCAAGACAAGAAGCCCACCCAAGGGCCCATATAATCATAGAACCAACCATTTAGGACAATAGGTCCTTGGCTGATCTTACATGTGCAGAAGGAGATGCACATGATAATTATCTTTCATCAATTTGTTTTTGCAAAATTTCTATTTTCTCTGCAACCTCTATATGTGAGAGTCTCTTGAGCTAATGATAGATGTATTCACATAAAGAAACCATCCATGCATTAGTATTAAGTCAAGAAGCCCATCCAAGGGCCCATATGATGCCCACAAAAGCAACCATTTAGGCCAATAGGCACACGCCTATGCTCCATGCATGAGAAGAGGAGAGAAGATTTTTGCATATCTTCCTCTTACTTGCGAGGAATGAAGTATGCATGTTTTCATTATAATATCATTACCTTATTTATAGAATGTATGAGCCTCATTCTATGTTATGTTTACAAACTTGTAAACATCAAAGTACACAACGAAACATGATGAGACCTCCCAAGATCTTCAAAAGATTAAACAAATATTTCCAAACTTCAAAAATCAAACTTTCCTCCAAACTTTCAAGAAAACAGAAATGGGTGACTGTAGCAAAATACCCACCAAAAGCTCTTTGAGTAGAATTTGTCAAAACTAATCATATATTCTGAAAATAGACTCTGAGTAGCATGCTTATGATAAAAAAACGTCAAAAAAGGTGGAGTATAGCTCCAAAACAAATAGTTTGAAGTAAAGGTATGTGGAGGCATGCAACAACAAGGTATGACTAACTATCTGAATAAAAACTGATGTACAGCAATAGGGAAACTCAAAGATCTATGAATGATTTTTCATAGAAAGTATGAGAGCTAAGGAAACTCCTCCAAGTGAAATCACTCAAAAAGACCTCATAATGATTGAGATATGGAAGTTTGAAGAGAGGTATGTCTCTCATGAGACACCGGATACACACAAGAAACTATCTCTACAAAAATGTCTAGTTGCACGGAGTTTTTTCATTGAATTTTGTAGAAAACCTGATTTATTTAAATAGTACAAACTATAAGCTTCACAACGCAACAAGAATCACTCAATTTGGCCACCTACACTAAGAGAACCACTCTTTTTATTGAGAGGCTTCCAACAGAAGCGCCTTCCTTGTCTAAAAATAGACACCTCTCTTTTCCTTCTTACTTTTATCTATTTTTACTCTAAATTTGGGGATGTGAGCACTCCACATGTTATTTATCATTAATAATGAAATCCATAAGCTTAAAAAACAAAACTTTAGAGCTTGTTCTTATGTAACAGTGCCCCCCTCAAGCTCTAAATCCAAAGCTTTGACTCCAAGTAGAACTTTGATTCGCTTGAGCTTCTGAGCATCCACTGCTTTTGTGAGTATATCTGCTAATTGATCTTTAGTTCCAACATGTTGAATATCAATATCTTCATTCACCACCTTCTCTCGGATATAATGGTAGTGTACTTCAATGTGTTTGGTTCTTGCATGGTACATTGGATCAGACACGAGCTGTAATGAACTTACATTATCTCCAAAGAGTAGTGGATGTGCTATAGATAGATTCATATCTTCATAAAGCTTCAAATACCACATAATCTCACATATTGCATTTGTAAGGCTTCTATATTCAACTTCTGTGTTTAAAAGTGCTACTGTAGACTGTTTTTTAAAACTCCATGAAACCAAATTATTACCTGCAAATATCAGATATCCACCTGTACTCCTTTTGTCATCCTTATTTCCAACCCAATCTGCATCACTGTTTGCTTTGGAATCCATAACTTCATGATATTTATAGCTCAAACCTTCATTTAATGTACCCTTCAAATATCTCAAGAACCTTTTAGCTGCTTGCATATGTACATCTGTGGGTTTGTTCTGAATTGAGACAATTTACTTACGCTAAATGTAATATCCGGCCTTGTTAAAGTTGCATATATAAGAGAACCAATCAAATGTTGAGATATCAAGCTCAACATGTGATGATCCAGTATGACACGTACCAATTTTTTGTTTCTCTGACATGCATAGTGGTCACACCGGTATATGTTAGGGATGCTTCATTGAGCTTTATAAGATTTATCTACCGAGAGTGATACAAGCAGAAGTGTTGCTTGTAGTGTTTTGCAGTGATGTGAATTGCTACAGAAATGGAAAACACAGATGGAATGAGTCAGCTTATGAGTGATAAGCTGGACAAGAACAAACTTCCATGCTTGGAGATTCAGAATGACGAATTTCTTGATGGAAAAAGGCTACTGGAAGTACATCAAAGGAGAGAATGAAAATGCTCCGCAGTTACCAAAAAGGAATCAGATTGCAGACTAGTTAAGAGCATATGAGGAATGGAATCAAGGAGCACGAAAGGTAATGTATTGGCTATCTTGTTAGCATACAAGATAGCATGATTGGACACATATAGGATGCCAAGACTCCAAAAGAGGCTTGGAACAGTTTAGTCACTTTGTATGAGACTAATACAAAGGCACGGAAATTGCAACTCAAGAACGAGCTGCATACATTGGAAAAGAAGAGCATGTCGGTAACTGACTACACTCTAAAAATCAAAAGGATATGTGAGTCACTTGCATCTATTGGCATGAATGTAGATGATGATGATAAGGTGGAAGTGTGCCTTCATGGTTTAGGATCTGCATATAAGCAGTTGAACTTCCATATAGAATAGGGAAAATATTCCGAATTTCACTGATCTGTTATCTATGCTGATTATTGAAGAAAAGAATCTTGGTGAGGATTCAAACTCCCAAGGAAAGCCCAGTTTTGAGCAGGTATTCTACTATGGCAGAGGAAGAGGTAGAGGTTTTGGAAGTGGAAGAGGAAACAATAACCAAGACCATGGTCAACAATAGAATAATGCAGGAGGAAGAGGACAATTTTGAGGCAGGGGAAGCCAAAGAGGTCGCAGAAATTTCCAAAGAAATGATTCAGGTAATGATAGTAAAGGATGTTGGAATTGTGGTAAACTCGGACACTTTGAACGTGATTGCAGGTTGAAGAATCAAAATAATAGAAGGCAGCAAAACAACTATGCATCCACAAGTGCAGATGATTCTAAGAAGCTGTTCATGGTTCAACATCACATGATGAATACAATGTCTGTTGGTATCTCAAAATCGAATGATAATGTCTAGTATGTTGATTCAAGTGCTTCAAATCACATGACCAGTCATGCAGAATGGTTTAGTAGTTTGTAGAAAATGCCAATTCTTGGATATGTTGAAATAGGAGATGATACATCGCATCCTATCGAGCATACAGGAAATATAGCATTATCTATGGAGGACGGGAAGGTAAAACATCTTGTTGATGTGCTGCATGTTCCAAACGTAACAAAGAATCTGGTTTCTGTTGGACAAATGGTTGACCAGGGATTACAAGTCAGGTTATATGTAGAAGAATACAAACATAGTGGACGATTGATTGCCAAAGGAAACAAAGTGGGTAGGATGTTCACCTTAAATGTGAAAGTTTCTGAAATGAATGCAGCCATGTTTGCAAAAGGTGCAGGAGTTATTGCTGATATAGAGATCTGGCACAAACGAATTGGAAATGCAAATCTGCAAAGACTGAAACTGATGCAGTCAAAGGAGATCGTTCATGGACTACCAAATTTCAAGGTTTCAGAGATGCAAAAGGTATGTGGTAAACAGTCAAGATCATCATTTCCACATGACAAGCATGTCAGTGAGAATGTGCTAGAAATAGTACATACAGATGTTTGGGGTCCTGCAAAGACCACATCTATGGGCGGTTGCAGGTTTTATGTTACTTTTATTGATGACCATACACAGAAAGTATGGGTATATTTCATGAAAGAGAAGAGCGAGGTGTTCACTCACTTCCAAAATTTTAAAGCTGTGATGGAAAAGCAGACAGGGAAGTACATTCACACATTAAGATTTGATGGAGGAGGTGAATACATATCAAATGAGTTCAACAGTTTTCTAAAAAATCATGGAATTCGGCGTCAGTTTTCATGCAGGTACAAACCACAACAAAATGGCATTGTTGAACGCAAAAATAGACATATTGCAGAAATAGCAAGTGCCTTGATGGTTGAGAAGAATATGCCTCATTTTTATTGGGCAGAAGCTGTGCATACTGCTGTATACATCATGAACAGGACTCTGATTGCTCTGTACATCAAGTTACACCTGAAAAGAAGTTTACAGGTAAAAAAGCCAAACTTATCACATCTGAAAGTTTTTGGTTGTATTGCATATGTACATGTCCCAGATGAATTGAGGACGAAGCTTGATCCAAAAGCAAAAAAGTGTGTCTTCATTGGATACTCCCTTGAGCAAAAGGGATATAAATGTTATAACCCACTCACACGGCAGGTAAAGGTGAGCAGAGATGTGGTATTTGATGAAATGTCAAGCTTGTATGCAGATGCCAAAGAAGGACAGAGTCTTGAACCAAATGACAAAGAAAATGCTGAAAAATCAAGTGCAGAATCTCAGGTTTTGAGTGGACCGGATGCATCACCAAGCAATAGTTCCAACTCAAATCCATGGAGTGGAAGATTACGTGGAAATTTCAGTCCAGCAAATTCATCAAATACATCCAAGAAAGGTAAAGAAAAGCTTTCTGTTGGTCATAAAACATGTGCAGGTTTTGAAGACATTGATGGAGATTCAAGCGGTTCAGAAAAGAGTCTTGATGAGGAACTTGGATTGCCCTCTGTGAAGATTCCAGGAGTAAGAAGGGCACATGCAGATGATACAACGAGAAGTGACCCAGGACCAAGAAGATCCGGGAGGATGCGGAATTCAGTGCAACGATTGATATATGAGATTGGAAAAAACCTATGGATGAGGAGATGGCTGCACTTTATGGAAATGATACATGGAAGCTGGTTCCATTGCCGCAAGGAAAGAAACCCATAGGCTGTAAATGGGTTTACAAGGTAAAACATAATGTTGATGGTAGCATAAGTAGGTATAAAGCACGATTGGTAGCTAAAGGATATGCACAGACATATGGCATTGATTATGAGGAAACATTCAACCTTGTAGCTAAAATGTCTACTGTCAGGACACTTGTTGCATTAGCTACATCAAAAGGATGGACTTTGCATCATATGGATGTGAAGAATGCTTTCCTACATGGTGAGTTACAGGAAGAAGTATATATGGACCAACCACAAGGATATGAAGATTCAAAGCATCCAGAATATGTTTGCAGGTTGCAAAAGACTTTGTATGGGCTGAAGCAGGCTCCGCGTGCATGGCGTGCAATGATTGCTGATTACTTAACCAGCATTGGGTTTTCTATGTGTGATGCAGATCATTCACTATATGCAAGGAAGGCTGATGATGGCATCACGATTGTGGCCATTTATGTTGATGACTTGATTGCAGGTGGCGATAATGAAGAAAGCATCAAAGAGGTAAAGCAACTTCTTATGCAAGAATTTGACATGAAAGATCTTGGTGTGCTGTGCTATTTCTTGGGCATTTAGTTTATACGTACAGAAACACGTATATGGATGTCGCAAAGGCAATATGCCTTGAATATGCTGCAAAAGTATGGTACGGCTGGTTGTAAGCCAATTTCTATGCCATTAGATCAGAATTTGAAGTTGGATACTACATCAGGTGAAGCATTGGAAAATGCTACTATGTACAGGAAAATTATGGGAAGTCTTATATATCTTACAATTACAAGGCCTGATTTAAGCTATATTGTTGGACTTGAAAGTCAGTTTATGCAGGTTCCCAGGAAGCCACATTTGGATGCTCTGAGGCGCACTCTACATTATGTGAGTGCTTGTTTGGATTATGCATTGTTTTATGAAGTTGGTGTAGATTTGCAGGTTTGATGGAGAGTGTTAATCTCCAAAAGAACAACCTACTCTTGAATTTAGAACACCTCTATATCAAGAGTAAGTCAAAACTTTCACCAAATTAGAAGTCCAACTTCCAAATTATCAAAAGTTGAAAAATTCTGTGAAGAAGATAAAACACAGAAAGTCTGCTGCACAATTTCTTCTTATTGACCTATCAAACATGTAAAGTTTTCTACGAAATTTTGTATGAAGTGTCGCCTAGAAGTTGTGCACCTCCTCCAAGTTAAAGTTCTTCAAAAGTTTTAGTATAACTTGAGAAATAAACTTCACAAGTTACCTATGTCTAAATCTGCACTTCTGAGAAGTTGATTTGACACCCCTAACTTCTTAACTTTGGTTCTCACAATGTCGAACCCGTTTTACCAAATCCTTTTGGCTGTAGATAGCTTATCTCTCAACTTAGATTTTGAGCTATGATATGTGTAAAAATTTACACTGTGCACTGAGCACTACTCATTTCTTTGGACTCGAAATCTGCGCCTGTTTCAGAGAACTGTGAACATTCATCACATATGAATGTTCCTACACACAATTCTCCTAGCTTGTTTATAATTAGACTCTGAAATTCAAGTCAAAGACTCATTAACTATCAACTTAGATATCCTCAAAAGGATTTCACAAATGATCAAACACAGACGGAGCAGACACGAAAAGATCGGGCGCAATATTTCTTTAATTACTCAGAAAAATACAGTTGAGTGATGAGAGGAAAACTCAACTAACATTTCACATGTCTCATGACATCTAACTTCTCCTTTCTTGACATCTATGCTCACTCATCTATTCTTTCATATGCTCTCATATGCTCTCATATGCTCTCATATGCTCTCATATGCTCTCATATGCTCTCATATCACGCCTCGACATTTTCAAGGTATTTATAGAGAAATTTGTACAAGTCTATGACTAATCAAATATCTAAGTGAACTATAACTATACTAATGTACATATGTGTACATTCCTCATATCCTCTGAATGTATCTTTCCTCCAAGCTTCAATTGGTGATTGATCTGCACCAACAGCTCCCCCTCAATCATCAATTGAGGTTTCTCTTTTCTTGTTTATACCTGCCATGTCTTTAAACTTCTGTAGCTTTGGTCCATCCAAGCTCTTTGTAAGCATATCAGCTATTTGATCTTTAGTTGAAGTATGTATGACTTCAATCTCTTTATCCATCACCTTCTCTCTTAGAAAGTGATATTGTATCTCAATGTGTTTGGTCCTGGCATGAAAAACAGGATTAGCAGCTAAATACAATGAACTCATGTTATCTCCATATATAATTGGTACCCCATGCACAATGTCAAAACTCTTCATCAAAGTCTTGAGCCACATCACTTCCTTTGCAGCTTCAACCATGCCTTTGTACTCTGCTTCTGTAGAAGACAAAGCAACTGTATGTTGCTTCTTGGAACACCATGAGATAAGTTTATCTCCCACATAACACATGTATCCAAAAGTTGGTCTTCTATCATCTGGATTACCTGCCCAATCTGCATCACTATAAATTTTGATATTTGTATCTGAGGTGAACCCATAGTACAAACCTTCATTGAGTGTACCCTTAATGTACCTCAACACTCTTTGACCTGCAATCCAATGTTCTTTCCTTGGGCAATGCATGAATTGAGACAAAACCCCTACTGCATATGATAAATCAGGTCTAGTTAAAGTAGCATAGATAAGACTACCAACCAAACTCTGATATTGTCTCATGTCCTTGAATTCTTCACCTCCAAACTTACTCAATTTATGATTCACCTCCATTGGTGTAGGTGCTACCCTGCAATCATCCATTTTAAACTTGATTAACAAGTTCTTCAAATACCTTTCTTGGGTCACAAATACTCCATGTTGAGTATATGTAATCTCCATGCCCAAGAAGTATGACAAGTCTCCCAAGTCACTTATTTTGAACTCCTTTTCCATTTGCTTCTTGAGTCTTTGTATTCCTTCTTCATCTGTACCTGTAAGGATTATATCATCAACATATATGCACATGTATATGAAACCATTATCACTTGCTTTGACAAGCAAGCTACTATCTGCTTTAGACACCTGGAATCCAAGTTCTTTCAAGAACTTTACAAGTCTATAATTCCATGCCCTTGGGGCCTGCTTCAAGCCATACAAAGCTCTCTTGAGCTTGCACACATGATCTGGATACCTTTTATCTCTGAACCCTTGAGGTTGCTCCATGAACACATCATCTGAAATATAACCATTCAAAAAAGCATTTTTCACATCAAGTTGACATAACTTCCAACCTTTACATGCAGCAATAGCTATAAGTGTTCTGATGGTTGTCATCTTTGCCAGAGGACTATAAGTCTCATCATAGTCAACACCATATGTTTGAGCAAACCCTTTGACAACAAGTCTAGCTTTATATCTAGACACACTTCCATCTGCAAACCTCTTGGTCTTGTAAACCCACTTGCATCCAATGATTTTCTGACTATTTGGTTTTGGAACCAAATCCCCCTCTTCATATGTAGAAGGGTCTTCATCTGTTTTCATCATATAAGCATAATCTTTTGTGGCCAAAAATGAAGTATCATAGCTATACCTTGTAGGTTGCCATTTATTCCTTGTAGACTTCCTAAGCTCTCCACTTCTTGAGGTTTCTGGTTCTTCATATTCAGGATCAAATCTTGGTGTTTCTTCCACTTCAACCTGCACTTCATTATTCTCTTGTTCATCAAATATTTGAACCTTTGATTTACCTTTCCTTTGGCTCACTTCTTCTTCATCACCTGTATTGATATTGATTGTACCTGCATACCAAGTACTTTGCTCATCAAATGTAACATCTTTAGAAACCATGAATTGTTTTGTAGATGGACTCCACAATCTATAGCCCATCTGCTTATCATCATAACCAATGAAAACATATTTTTGAGCTTTAGGCTCCAACTTGTGCCTTAATTGTGATGGCACATATGCATATGCCACACATCCAAAAACTCTGCAATGATCCAAGGTAGGTCTCTTACCCCACCAAGCCTCATATGGTGTCATACCCTGCAAGGCTTTACATGGTAACCTATTGACCAAATAAGTGGCTGTATTTACAGCCTCAGCCCACAAATAATTAGGGCAATTTTTCTCCTTCATCATGGATCTTGCAAACTCAACAAGTGTTCTATTTCTCCTTTCTGCTACACCATTTTGTTGAGGAGAGCACCTGCAAGTAACTTCCCTTTTTATACCTGCATTCCACAAGTAATCATTGAACTCATTAGAAAAATACTCTCCCCCTCCATCTGACCTTAGTCTCTTCAACTTATGTCCTGTAATTCTTTCTGCATATGCATGATAGTGTTTGAATGTATTAAACACTTCTGACTTATCTTTGATCACATAGATAGTGATCCATCTAGTAGTATCATCAACATAAATCACATAATACCTTGACCCATTTATACTGAAATCCTTTGATGGTGCCCACACATCTGTGTGTACCAATTCAAGCTTCTCTGAGTACATAAAACCATGCTTGGAGTAGGAAAGCTTATGAGCCTTACCTAATTGACATGCCTCACATCTGTATGTCATATGTTGACCTGCAACATTAGGCAATCCAAGCACTGAACCATTGTTAATCATGTCTTTAATACCTCTTTCATTGAAATGTCCAAGCCTCTTGTGCCAAAGATCTAACTCAGAGATCTTATGTCCTCCATATGTGAACATAGCATGACCAAAATTGCCTTGAATCTTCAATGTAAATAATCTTCCTTCTTTCTTCCCTGAAACAATTTGTTTATACCCTTGGCTAGGGTCTTCCACATATACTCCATCATTAGTGAACCTTACTTCATATCCCTTTTCAACAATTTGTCCTACACTTATCAAATTCTTAGGAATTGTAGGAACATACAAGACCTTCCTCAATAAGGTACTACCATCCTTGGCCTTCACTGATCCAATTGACTTCACATTGTGCTTTGTGTTGTCACCTGTTTGAACAACATGATTAAAAACCTTATTCTCCAAATCAGTCATCAAAGATATATTACCACTCAGGTGATTGCTACACCCTGAGTCAATGTAGAAGACTCTCTGATCTTCACTCTGGCTTTCACAAGTTGCATTCATTATCAATGTTGAATCCTCCTTTTGATCTGAAGCATAATTGTAGTAGATGTTGTTGTATTGTTGACTTTGGAATCCTCTACCTACATTTCTTCCAAAGTAACTCCTACCACCTCTGCCTCTGAAATTACCTCTTTGATTTCTGCCTCCTCTTCCTCTTGAATTATAGTTCTGATTATATCCACCATTACTCTGATTATTATGCCAACAATCATTAGCTAAGTGATTTGTCTTACCACAAATCCAGCAAGCTTTGCCTCCATCTTTGTTGTTCCTGCCTCTTCCTCTTCCTTTGCCACCTCCTCTTCCTCTTAGGAAGTTGGCTTGACTAGTTGCACCTTCATCTTCACCTGCTTGTTGCTTTCCTTTGCTATTCTTCTTCTTGTCCTTTGAGTACATGGCATGACTTGCACTCTTGTCACCATCTCCTTTAACATCCTGCTCAAATGTTAGCATATGACCTAGCAACTGATTTAAATCAGGAGTGAAATGATCAAGTGATAACTCTGTAGACAAAATGAATGGCTTCCATTTGTCATCACCTCTCAAACCTGTAAGGATTTGCCTTACCAATTTATCCTCCTCAATGTCTTCATCAACAGCTCCTAATGCATCTGCAATGTCTTTCATCCTTGTTACATAGTCTGAAATAGATTGAGAGGCCTTCTTCTTGAAGGTTGTAAATTCTGCCCATAAGGATGCCTTCCTTGACTTTGTAGTATTCTGGAAATGCTCCTCCAAAGCATTCCAAATATCAGTTGCACTTTCAAGACCTCGAATGTGAGGTAACAAGTAATCATTGACTGCCATATATATAATGCTCCTAGCTTGAGCATCTTTCTTCATCCAATTTTTCAAATCTGCTAACTCTTCCCTAGTTGGAACACTAGGATCTCTGAACTGTGGCTTCTCTTCTTCTCCTGTGATGTAGGCTATTAAATCTTTGCTCATAAGATGAGCTTCCATCCTCATTGACCATGCAGGATAGTTTTCCCTATCCAATTTCTCTATCTGTAGAGAATCTCCCATCTTGTGTCCACCTGTGTATTGAAATCTTCAAGCTTTATAAACAATATATGTACCTTTACTTTGAATTAGACTCCTTTTGTCCTTCTTGATGTCTTATGGTCTCCTCCTCAAGCTTTGCCTTCAAACTTCCACCTTTTAGTTCTTCAATTGTTGAATTTCTTGAATCTGCAGCAGTCGGGATCCTCCTTTCCTTGATTTGATGTCTCCTGCTCTGATACCACTGATGGAGAGTGTTAATCTCCAAAAGAACAACCTACTCTTGAATTTAGAACACCTCTATATCAAGAGTAAGTCAAAACTTTCACCAAATTAGAAGTCCAACTTCCAAATTATCAAAAGTTGAAAAATTCTGTGAAGAAGATAAAACACAGAAAGTCTGCTGCACAATTTCTTCTTATTGACCTATCAAACATGTAAATTTTTCTATGAAATTTTGTATGAAGTGTCGCCTAGAAGTTGCGCACCTCCTCCAAGTTAAAGTTCTTCAAAAGGTTTAGTATAACTTGAGAAATCAACTTCACAAGTTACCTATGTCTAAATCTGCACTTCTGAGAAGTTGATTTGACACCACTAACTTCTTAACTTTGGTTCTCACAATGTCGAACCCGTTTTACCAAATCCTTTTGGCTGTAGATAGCTTATCTCTCAACTTAGATTTTGAGCTATGATATGTGTAAAACTTTACACTGTGCACTGAGCACTACTCATTTCTTTGGACTCGAAATCTGCGCCTGTTTCAGAGAACTGTGAACATTCATCACATATGAATGTTCCTACACACAATTCTCCTAGCCTGTTTACAATTAGACTCTGAAATTCAAGTCAAAGACTCATTAACTATCAAGTTAGATATCCTCAAAAGGATTTCACAAATGATCAAACACAGACGGAGCAGACACGAAAAGATCGAGCGCAATATTTCTTCAATTACTCAGAAAAATACAGTTGAGTGATGAGAGGAAAACTCAACTAACATTTCACATGTCTCATGACATCTAACTTCTCCTTTCTTGACATCTATGCTCACTCATCTATTCTTTCATATGCTCTCATATGCTCTCATATGCTCTCATATGCTCTCATATCACGCCTCGACATTTTCAAGGTATTTATAGAGAAATTTGTACAAGTCTATGACTAATCAAAGATCTAAGTGAACTATAACTATACTAATGTACATATGTGTACATTCCTCATATCCTCTGAATGTATCTTTCCTCCAAGCTTCAATTGGTGATTGATCTGCACCAACAAGGTTCATGGATACAGCGATGCAGATTGGGCTGGTAGTACTCTAGATAGAAGATCTACTAGTGGCTTTCTTTTCTCACTTGGAGGTGCAGCTATTACATGGAGCGATAAGAAGCAACCCACTGTTGCTTTGTCGAGTACATAGGCTGAGTATAGAGGTGCTGCAATGGCAGCATGTGAGGCATCATGGCTGGAGATGTTACTTGCAGATTTAGGTGTGGAAGTGCAAAAGCCTATCACTATCTATTGTGATAATCTTAGCAGCATACAGTTAGCACGGAACCCTGTTTTCCATGCTAGAACAAAGCATATCAAGGTACATTATCACTTCATCAGAGAGAAGGTATTAGCAGGTGATATTGATCTTGTTTATGTGAGAACAGATGAGCAGGTTGTTGATATTTTCACCAAAGCACTTGGAGCTGAGAAGTTGAAGAAGTTTTGGGAGATGCTTGGATTACAAGATATGGCGTTGAGCTTGAGGGGGAGTGTTGAGATATCAAGCTCAACATGTTATGATCCAGGATGACACGTACCAATTTTTCGTTTCTCTGACATGTATAGTGATCACGCCGGTATATGTCAAGGATACTTCATTGAGCTTTATTAGATTTATCTACCGAGAGTGATGGCACATTTGTTTCTTGCCAGCTCACTCATTTGCGAACATTAGGTTTTTCCTTATGTACTAATCTTTATATATTGCACTTGTTATATTCTTGTTTTTTAGGTCATTCTTGCACATTCCTTTTTATGTAATAGAAGAAGAAGAAGAAGAACATTCTTCCTTGCCTCAATCTGTGTGTGTGCTTCTCCTTGAGAGCGAGAGTGTGTGTGTGAGCTCTCTTCCTTATCTCCTTCCTCGTGACATCAAAGACCTATAGATAAGTGGATCTTCTAAAGGTTCACCATCTTCAACACTGTATTCCACATTCGGTTCCATCAGATTACTGATACTCTTGCAATGCTCCATGCCATATTTCTTTAACAAATTTGAAATATACTTCCTTTGTAGAAGATATACACCATCTTCCTTCTTCATAACTTCCATTCCAAGAATGTACGTCAATTCTTCTAAATTTGAAATTTTAATTTCAAATCCAAGCTCTGCTTTGATTTTGGCTATCTCACCTTCATCGTTTCCTGTTATTATCAAGTCATCCACATAAATTGGGATATAAACAATCAATGATCCTTCAACCTTAACATACAAAGAAGTATCTGCATTTGAACACCTATATCCCTGCTTTTCAAGAAACTTTACCAATCTAAAATTTCAAGCCCTTGGAGCCTGTTTAAGACCAACAATGCTTCCAACAGTTTACATACATGCGTAGGCTTCTTGGGATCTTCATAACCTGTTGGTTGCTCCATGTACACATCTTGTTTCAAATCACCATTGATAAATGCATTTTTGATATCTAATTGATAGAGATTCCATACCTTGCTTGTGGCAACACTTATTAATGTCTTTATTGTTGATATCTTGGCAATAGGAGAAAATGTCTCCTCATAATCGATGCCATAACTCTGTGCATAACCTTTACAAACAAGCCTTGCTATATATCTACTTACTGAACCATCACTGTTTCTTTTTATTTTGTGTACATTTGTTACTGATTACCTTCATGTTAGGTTGCCTTGGAACTAAACTCCATCTATTTTTCTCATTCAAAGCTATCATTTCTTCATCCATTGCTTTAACCCATTTCTTTACCTTTGATGCTTCTTTAAAAGTTGTTGGTTCTTGCTCCTCAAGAAGTTTTGCCATATAAGCTTCATGAAAAAATCTTTGCAGTTGCCTTCTTTCTCTTATTGGATACCTTGATTGACTTCTTGTCCTACCATGCTTTTCTTTCCTTCGAGTTTGAGTTCTTCTTGATGTAGAACCTTCACTTTCTTCTTCTTGTGACTCAATTTCCTTTGAAATCAAATCGAGAATTTTCTTCAACTTTTGATTGGGGGGAGTTATTTCTTCATGTGTAATTTGACTTTCTAGTGAGCTCGGAGAACTTTGCTCTTCTTCATGAATTCTTGTAGTTTCTTCTTCATCTACCTGCACTTCATGCTTATACCAAGATTTATCTTCATGAAAAATAACATCTCTCGAAACAATTACCTCTCCTGTATTTGGGTTCGCACATCTATATCATGGTTGCCCTTCTACTATACCAATAAAAACCATTTTTTGTGACCTTGGATCCAACTTTGACCTTAACTGTTGTGGAACATGAACAAAACATAGGCTTCCAAAAATTCTACAATTTGAAATATCCGGTTTTGATCCATAAAACAATTCATAAGGTGCTTTTTGTACATGACTTTGAGTAGGTGGTAACCTGTTCATCACATAAACTGCCATACTGCATGCCTAAATCCAAAAAGTAATTGGTAAGTCCTTTTCATTTGACATGCACCTACCCATCTCCAAGATAGATCTGTTTCTTCTTTTGGCCACACCATTTTGTTGAGGTGTGTATCTATTTGTACTCTCCTTTTTTATTCCTTCTTCTTCCAAATATGCAATAAATTGATTAGAAAAATATTCACCTCCTCCATCTGATCTCAACCTTCTTATGCTTCGTCCTTTTTGCTTTTCAACCAGTGATTTAAACTTCTTGAACATATCAAACACTTTGGATTTGTATTTCATAAAATAAATGAATGTAAACTTTAAGAAGTCATCAATAAATGTTACGAAATGTTTACTACCTGCCATGGACTCTGTTGGGAATGTAAGGGTCATGTGACCTTACCACCATATTCATATATATACATCATATATAGAGCATTGCCTCAAGAGAGATCGTTATTTGGGTTTCGAGGATCCCACGCATTTCCGCGCGTCTCTCCTCTCTTGTCTCTCGCTCCTCCTCCTTCCTCCTCTTGTTCTGCACACCAAAGCCCTTCATTGGTATCAGAGCATGCTGAAGGCTTGTGTGCAAGAAGCTTCAATGGAAGCTTAGGTGAGAATAGGTAGAAGTGCAGGTCGACATCTCTCAATAACAATTCAGTATTTTGGCCATAATTTGAGCTAGGAAGCTCGGATCGATGCATTTTAAAGTTCTGTGCATAGCTAACACAGAGAGCTACAAATTCACAGAAGGGCACAAAACCTGATTTGGAGTTTTAGACTGCTGAAGATTCGAAAAACACAGACTATTGTGGAAGGCGAATCTATATTTAGTAGGACATCAGGTCAGTTTTTGGATTATAACGTGAGTTCTACAGCTCGGAATGCAATGATTCAACTTGCTGTGTGTAGCTTAAGAAGATAGCTACAACTTTTTAGAAGAACTCAGATTTAGATTCTCAATGCAAGGTCGCCGAAACTGCAAAATACAGAGCAGCAGTGTTGTAGGTGAAAGTGAAATTGACAGCAGGTGCTTGTTTTGTGCATATCTTGAGCTACGCACCTCCGATTGATATTTTCTTTATCTCGTTACGTAGCCAAGAATTAGACCTTGAAGTTTGCTGAAGACCAAAAGGTCAGATTCAGAGGTTATCACCTCTGAAAAAGCAAAATACAGAGCAGCACATTTTTGCTATAAGAACCCTAATTACACTTGGAGGTTGAATTTTCTTTGGAACTTCTTCAATAGAGAATTTTTGGTGTGCAAGCTCTTATTCTTAGAGCTTGAAGGCATTGTACATGTATGATCATTGTGGTAGCTCCTCCATATGAGAGTAGAGCATGATCTTGTCATGTGTTTGGCATGTAAGATGACATTGTGGTATACTCTTTTTTGAGGTTTATGTCATTATGAATTCGATCATGGATGTACAGTGGCATTGTGGTCTATATCTTGCTTATGCCACTTGGTTATGGATTTAGTTATCAGTTGCACACAATTTTGTGAGAGTTGATTGTGGATCTTGGTTGGTACTTATATCTTTTGTTTTCTTTGCAGGTACATGATCCAGATTGGAGCCTCAGTTACACATTCGTTTGTCACCGTTATTAGCATTTGGTCATTGATAGATATGTA
The DNA here is from genome assembly GCA_020310875.1 of Ceratopteris richardii. Taxonomy (NCBI): domain Eukaryota; kingdom Viridiplantae; phylum Streptophyta; class Polypodiopsida; order Polypodiales; family Pteridaceae; genus Ceratopteris; species Ceratopteris richardii. Next base: position 60,484,624 of record CM035425.1, on the reverse strand, counting down.
TTTGCCAGTGTGATTCTTGGCATATGTGGATGGTGATTCCCACATGGTTTATTTGGTTCAGTCCATTTTACAAAGGAGATGCTGTTGAAATTTTGACAGCTTTTATGCTAGAAAGGAGCTCTAGTGGATCTTGAAGCTTGTGTGATAGCTTTGGATCATTGATTATCTCCATTCAGTTGGACTTGGTCACACATTGTTCGTGACAGGTTGGACCATCTTGGAGGATATATTCTTGAGTGGGAGTTGTATTGTCATGTTCATTAAGTGGACAATCACCTGTAGCAAATGTGACTCTTGAATCTAGCTTGTGCAAGTTCACAAGCATATTCATGTTGTGACTCATGTGGTTTGAGCAACCACTATCTACATACAAAGTTTTGTTGTTTACCTTCCTCTTATGTGTCTCTGTATGCATAGCCATAAGAATGTTTTCCTTCTGTGTTTGAGGCTCCTTTTGCACTATGTTTTTGTTTTGATGCATGTGATCTTGACCTCTTCCTCTTTGTTGTCCTCTAAAACCACCTCTTCTATTTGGGTTGGAGAAGCAATCCCTAGCATAATGACCAACTTTACCACAATAATTACAGGTAAAATTACCTTGTTGATTTGATTGAGTTTGTTGACTTTGTTGTATTGTTCTTCCTCCTCTAGTAGCATTAAAGATTCCTCTTCCTCTTGCATTGTTGTTGAATCTTCCTCCTCCTCTCCAATTTCCTCTACCTCTTGCTCGATTTGATGAAGTATAAAGAGCTTGTCCTTGACTACCTCTTTGCAAATTATAAGAGTTCCCACCTTCTATGTTGATTTCTTTAGCCATCATGAGCGTTTGTAAATCTTCAAAGGATGGCAGATTCTCTCAAGTCATGATAGATGTAATGAAAGACTTCCATCTCTCATATTCTCTCAAGCCATTTAACATGCTATTAGGCTTTATATCCTCACAAGGAGATGCATCAATAGAGGCTAATGCTTCAATAAGAGATTTTACCTCAAGAACATAATCATTAACTGATTGTTGTGGCTTCTTTTTTACTCTTGTCAACTCACCAATAAGTTTTTTTTGCCTTGCTTTGTTGTTAGTTGCAAATAACCTTTCTAGAGATTCCCAAGCTTCTCTGCTAGTATTCAAACCTCTTATATGTACAAGCATAGTATTTGAAACTGTTTGTGACATAATAAACAGAACTCTTCTGTCTCTTTTGATCCATTGTTGCTCTCTTGCTCGATCTTCTTGTGTAGGAGCTTCTGGTAATATTGGCTTCACTTATGTACATGTTATCAATCCCTAAAGACCTTTAGACATGAGATAAGATTCCATTCTAAATTGCCACATGGAATAATTTCTCCCATCTGATAACTTCTCATTTGATGCACTCAAGTCTCCCATGTTGAATTGTTGTAAACAAAGAAGATAATTCAGTAAGATTGATGAAGCATCTCATAAAAAAACAAATAGCTCTGATACCACAATGTTATGTTTACAATCATGTAAACATCAAAGTACACAACGAAACATGATGAGACCTCCCAAGATCTTCAAAAGATCAAACAAATATCTCAAAAGTTCAGAAATCAAACTTTAAAGAAAACAGAAATGGGTGACTGTAGCAAAATGCCCACCAGAAACTCTTTGAGCAGAATTTCTCAAAAGTAATCATATATTTTGAAAGTAGACTTTGAGTGGCATGTTTTAGAAAGAAAAAAACGTCAAAATGGATGGAGTATAGCTTCCAAACGAATAGTTTAAAGTAAAGGTATGTGGAGGCCTGCAACAACAAGGTATGACTAACTATCTAAATTAAAAACTGATGTACAGAAATAGGGAAACTCAAAGATCTTTGAAATATTTTAATATACATAGAAAGTATCAAAGCCAAGGAAACTCCTCGAAGTGAAATCACTCAAATAGACCTCATAACGATTGAGATATGGAAGTTTGAAGAGAGGCATGTCTCTGATGAGACACCAGATACACACAAGAAACTATCTCTACAAAAATGCCTTCTTGCGTGGAGTTTTTTCATTGAATTTTGTAGAACAACTGATCTATTTATATAGTAAATGTGGTAAGCTTTGCAACACAACATAAATCACTCAATTTGGCCACCTACAGTAAGAGAACTACTCTTTTTATTGAGAGGCTGTCAACAGAAGCGCCTTCCTTGTCTAAAAATAGACACCTCTCCTTTGCTTCTTACTTTTATCTACTTTTATCTACTTTTACTCTAAATTTGGAGGTGTGAGCGCCTTCACATGTTATTTATCATAAATAATAAAATCCATAAGCCTAAAAACCAAAACTTTAGAGCTTTTTCTTATGTACCAATTCTCAGTCATAGGCAAATGAAGATTTATCCATCTCAATTGCAAATGGCACCCTTTTTCTTTGAATTTCTCTTTGCATATATACAGTAGTTGTTTTAGAGCTTAAGCCCAAAGATAATTTGGACAATTCTTCTCCTTTAACATAGATCTAGCAAACTCAACCAAAGTTTTGTTTCTTCTTTCTCATACACGATTTTGTTGTGGTGTATACACGTAGGTTATTTCTCTCTTAATACATGCATTCCAAAGATAATCCTTAAACTCTTGGGAGAAGTATTCTCCCCCTCCATCAGACCTTATTCTCTTAAACTTTTGACTTGTGACTCTCTCTACATATGCATGAAAATACTTGAAGCATCAAAACACTTCCAATCTTTCCTTCAAAACATACACAATTATCCATCTTGTAACATCATCAATGAAAAGAGCATAATGTCTTGAGCCATTGATAGATCCTTATTTTGTTGGTCCCCATACATCTGTATGAATGAGCTCTAGTACTCCATCATGTTTGACTCCTTTCTTCTGAAATGGTTAGGTGTGTGCTTTTCCCATTTGACATGCTTGACATTTATATGTTGACTATCCACATTTGGTAGTCCTTGTAGAGACTTATTTGCAACCATAGCTTTAATTCCTCTTTCATTGAAGTAACTTAATCTCTTATGCGAGAGATCAAGTTTTGTAATCACTCCTTAACCATGTGTGAGCAGAGCTTGATTATTGTTCCCTTGCACTCTAAAAGTAAAGAGTCTACCTTCTTTCTTACCACACACAATCTGATTATATCCATTCTTTGGATCTTCAACAAATACTCCTTCATTTGTAAACATGACTTCAAAACCTTTTTCAACTATCTATCCCATAGTAATCAAGTTTTTAGGTATTGTGGGAACATACAAAACTTTGGTTAGCAAATCTGCTCCACTCTTGCATTTCACTTTTTCAATTGAATGTACAATATGTCTTGTATTATCACTTGTTTCACTGTATGACTAGAAATGCTTTTTTCCAATTTTGACATCAATTCTATGTTTCCTTACAAATGATTACAACATCGAGACTCAATATAAAATACCTTTAGATCTTCTTTATCTGATGTGTTGATTGAATTCATCATCAATGATGTATGACTTTCATTCTTTGTATCATTAGCATAATTGTAGTAGGTGGTGTTGTAGGATTGATTCTGTACCCAACTTCTTCCTCCACCTCTACCATAGCCTTATGTTTGACTTTGTCTACTTCTTTGAGAGTAACTTTGATATCTTCCACCTCTGCCTCTGCTATCGTTATTCTGATTTTGATTTGATCCTTGCTGATTATGACAATAGTCATGAGCCAAATGATTACTCAATCCAGAGATCTAGCAAGCCTTGTTATTGTTATTCTAATTACCTCTTCCTCTTCCAAAACCTCTTGTTCTTCCTATGCCACTGCTTCTACCTCTTGCATAATAAACTTGAGAACTCAATTGCTCTTCATCCTTTGCTTTACCTTTATCTCCTTTCTTCTTGTTCTTCATATACATTGCAGAACTTTGTCCTTTATCTCCATCTCCCTTCAAGTTTTGCTCAAATGTGAGCATCAAACAAAGCAATTGATTCAAATTCTAGAAAATAATGATTCAAAGAGAGTTCTATTAACAAAACAAAAGATTCCCACCTTTCATCTGTTGAAGTTAGACATCTGCGAAAGCATGCGAACAACACAAGGAAGAAGAAGAAGAAGAAGAAGAAGAAGAAGAAGAAGAAGAAGAAGAAGAAGAAGCTTGGAGCTCAACACACAATACTGAATGTATTACCAGTAGAATGTACAAAGGTAAGTAGCCCATTAGGGCAATAGGTGTATATACAAGCCGGGGAAAAAACCTCCTAAAGAGGGAAAAAAGTGCCCCAGTAGTCCTAGAGTGTTCACACACATTATTACCTAAATATATCAACAAATCCCCCCCTGGGAGTGATGCAGTGAGCAAGTAGCTGGCCTTCATGTATAAGGAAGTGCCAAGCTATGTGGAAATCACTCCACAAAAGGAAGTAAGCCCAAAGCTTTGTGGAAAGCTTCAAATTTCCTCCTAGGCAGAGCCTTCGTGAAAAGGTCTGCAATGTTCTCATGTGTGGGCACATATGCCAAGTTGATCTCCCCAGCAGAGAACCTCTCCCTGACATAATGATAATGCACCTCAATATGCGTAATGGGAGCATGGAACACAGGGTTCCTCGCAACTGCCAATGAGCTCTGACTGTCAGTGAAGATGGTGGTGGCAGAAGACTGACCAACACCCAAATCAGCCATAAGGCGTTTGAGCCACACACACTCAACAATCGATGTGAAAGTTGCCCTATACTCAGCCTCACAACCAGAAGTGGCCACAGTAGGCTGCTTCTTGCTCAACCAAGATATACATGAGCTACCAAGCATGAAGCAAAAGCCACTAGTGGACACATGAGTGTCATAGCAACCAGTCTAGTCTTAGTCAAAAAAAGCATGCAAATCTGGCGATAGTGATCCCCCCTTGGGATAAAACAACCCAAGTATCCGAGTACCACTCAAGTAGCAAAAGATGCACTTAACTGCCTGCCAATGCTTGACACCTAGGCAATGCATAAACCTACTCATCTGTGAGACAACAAACTGAATATCTGGTTGAGTAATGCATAAGTAAATCAAGCATCCAACAACCTACTGATAGAGAATAGCATCAATTGCATCTCTAGCATCGTGAAGACTCAATCGTAAACCTGTCTCCATAGGAGTGGCAATAGGCTTATAGTCTTCAAGGCCAAAATGCTTCAATAATGTGTCAATATATTTTGAATGACACAAAGCCATTCCACCATCAACTTGCATAAACGGAATGCCCAAATAGTGATGCAAATGCCCCAAATCAAACATCTCAAATGAGGCATGCAAATCAGCCTTAAAATCAGCAAAATGCTTCTCAATAGGACCAGTGAACAACATGTCATCAGCATAGACAACAATGATCAGAAGCACATCAAGAGCACGCTCAACATATAAGGTGCTTTTAGTTGGACTATTCTCAAAACCATGTGCAATCAGATAGGCATGTATCTTCTCATACCAAGCACGTGGTGCTTGCTTTAAACCATATAATGCCTTCTTTAACCTGCACAACTGGTTTTCATGCCCTTTCTGCACAAAGCCACGGGGCTGAAAAATATACACTTCTTCATGCAAGTCACCATTCAAAAATGCAGTTTTAATGTCCAAATGATGTACATTCCAACCATGATGGGCTGCAAGTGCACAGATGCTCCGAACAGTAGATGCATCTTTCTTCTGCATAAGCCTTTGCAACAAGCCTAGCGTTATACCTATCAACTGTTCCATCAGGCTTACACTTTAGCTTGTAAACCAACTTAGTGCCAATGGCCTTCTTGCTAAGAGGCAAGTCACATAAAGACCAAGTACAATTCTTCATTATAGCATCATATTCAGATTGCATAGCAGCCATCTAATTTTCTGAATTTTATGCTTCATCAAATGAAACAGGCTCATTCTCATCATAGAGACTAGATGCAGCCATAGCATAACAATCTGATGCAAAAGAGGCACTATGAGAGCCTGATCGAGTACGATATGATAGAGGTGCATCTAATTTGCAGTCACGCAAAGTTGCACCAGCCATTTTGGCATAGTTTTTGCCTTCTCAATATCAACTCTCTCATCAACAAGTGCATCATGTAAATCTGCATCAGAAATGGGATGATCTGCATCATCACATGAAACCTGCAAAGGTTGAGAAGTTGCCTCATTAGGACTTGTACTAGACTGTCCACCTGTAAAAAGAGGCAACACAGTATCATACATGTCTTTGGAGCTAACACATGTCTCCTTAGTACATGAAAGCAATTGCTGAATAGCATCTTCCACAAAAACAACATCACGGCTAACCAGAATGCATTTAGCCTATGGATGATACAGACGATAGCCTTTACTTTCAAAATTATACCCAACAAAAGTACATTTTATTGCTTTGTGATCCAATTTTCTGCAATCTTGTTCGGGCACTAATGCATATGCCAAACAAACAAAAACACACAGATGAGCAGCAGATGGCTTGTGATCATGCCAAGCCTCATATGGAGTGATAGACTATAGTGCTTTAGTGGGACACCTGTTAAGTACATATGGTGCACACATGAAAGCCTCAAGCCAAAAACTATGTGGTAAAGCGTGGCTCTTGACCATACACCTCGCCATCTCCATGAGTGACCTATTCTTTCGTTCAGAAATTCCATTCTATTGAGTTTTATATAGCACTATAGACTGGTGTTTTATCCCACATTCAGCCATAAATGCATTAAAATCAGAAGATATATATTCCCCCCTCGATCAAAACGGAGGGTGCCTATTTTACATGTTGACATATTTTCAACCAAAACCAAAAACTATTTGAAGCTCATGAACACTTCGGACTTTACCTTCAATGGATATACCCATGCATGCCTAGAAAAATCATCGATGAAAGTCACAAAGTAAAGATAGTTTCCAAAAGAAGGTGTCTGCATAGGACCAGAGACATCACTATGTACAAGCTGCAATGTCTGAGTAGCCCAAACTGAACCATCTTTTGGAAAGGAGGAACGTTGCATTTTGCCCAAAATACAACCTTAAGAAACATGTTTTCCGGGTGCCTCAAGTTTGGGCAAAGAGGACACCATCTCAGATTTTGTAGGCATAGCAAACTAGTAAAATTCAGATGACCAAAGCATGCATGCCAAAGCTTTGCATCTAACATAGCCTGAGAATCATGTACTGCACATGTCGAATCATTTACACGTCTTTCATAGTCTATGAGCTTATACAACCCACAACATAAAATGCCAGAAGCAATAATCACGTCGCCATTTGATAGATCATGAACTATACATCTGTCATCAACAAACTTCATAACCAAGCCAATCTTGGCTAATGGAGAACTAATAATAGATTTTTCTTGGTCCCCGGCACAAACAAAGCATCTGAAAAAGTGAAATAACTACCATCAGTAGTAGTCAAAATGATCTTACCAACTCTCATAACAGGATAAGAGGAGTTGTTGGCGCATGTAACAGTATTCCTTGTAGGGGCAGGCTCGAGTGAAGAGAAGAAACTATGCTGCAAGGTTATATGTTTGGTTGCCCCATTGTCAAACTATCAAACATCTGAGTCTACTGTAGACATGCACTACTCATGAGAAGATGGGTCAAAACTGCAAACAGTAGTAAACACCCATTCTTATTCCTGCACAAGATTAGCAGACTTTGTTTTTGTTGTAGAGGCCTCTGCAACAACCATTCTAGCCTCTTTCTTCTTTGCCTCTTTAGCAGCCACTTTTGGACAGTTCTTTATGATATAATCATTTCCCTTACAATACTTGCAAAACAATTTCTATTTTTTTATTTCTTTTCATCTTTGTCTTCCCTCTTCGATTGTGTAGAACTAGCAGATTTTTGCTTACTAATTGAAGAGCTCCATTTTCGTTTGCCCTTCTAACTAGTCAGGAAAGCTTGATCTGCAACATGCATAATGGACGTTCTTTATATGCAGTTGACTCAAAGTCCATCCTTTTGAAGCTGCAATATCAATGATTATCATTATAGTTCACATCTTAACTACAAGACTGAATGTCTCATCATAATCTATGCCATAAGTTTGGGCTTAGCCTTTCACCACTAGTCTAGCTTTGTATATGGCTATACTTCCATTTGCAAGCTTCTTTACTTTATAAACCCATTTACTTTGAATTATTTTCTTACCATTTGGTTTAGAAACAAGTTCCCAAGTCTTGTTCTTCTCTAGTGCATTGAATTCTTCCTTCATTGCTTCTTCCCATTGCTTCTTACCTTTTGCTTCCTCATAGTTCTGAGGTTCTTCATCATCTATGTAAGAAGTATCATAAAAATACCTTTCTAGTATCTGCCTTATTTTCCTACTTGACCTCATTGGTTCACATTCTTCATGTGTGTCTAGATACACCTCTTCATCAAATATAAGAGCTTCTTCATTTCTTCTTATTAATCCACTTCTCGATGTACTTGCTTGCATATACTCTTCATCTCCATTCACCTTCACACTTGATTTTCCTTTCTCACATTTTCTTACCTATTCTTCAAATTCTTCAACTGTATGACTTTGATTTGCATACCAAAATTTCCGTTCAATAAATCTAACATCTCTGGAAACAAGGAATTGTTTGTTTAGAGAATTCCACAACCTGTAACCCATTTGCTTTTCATCATAACCAATGAACACATATTTTTATGCCTTTGGTTCAAGTACATGTCTAAATTATGATGGCACATAAGCATATCAATTGATCCAGACACTTCATAATGATCTAGTGTTGGTTTCTTACCCCACCACGCTTCATATGTAGTCATTCCATTTAGAGCTGTACATGGTAATCTCTTCACAAGATATGTAGCTATATTTAGAGCCTCAGCCCAAAGATAATTTGGACAATTCTTCTCCTTCAGCATAGTTCTATCAAACTCAATCAAAGTCCTGTTTTTTCTTTCTGCTACACCATTTTGTTGTGGAGTATACCTCTAGGTTATTTCTCTCTTAATACATGCATTCGAAAGATAATCATTGAGCTCTTGGGAGAAGTATTCTCCCCCTCCATTAGACCTCAATCTCTTAAGTTTTTGACTTGTGTCTCTCTCTACATATGCATGAAAATGCTTGAAAGCTCCAAACACTTCTAATCTTGCCTTCAAAACATACAGAGTTATCCATCTTGTAGCATCATCAGTGAAAAAAACATAATACCTTGAGACACGGATAGATCCTTTTTTTTGTTGGTCCCCATACATCTGCATGAATGAGCTCTAGTACTACATCATGTTTGAATGCTTTCTTCTGAAATGGCAACCTATGTGCTTTTCCCATTTGACATGATTCACATTTACAAATCATATGTTGACTCTCCACATTTGGTAGTCCTAGTATAGACTAATTTGCAACCATAGCTTTAATTCCTCTCTCATTGAAGTGACCTAATCTCTTATGCCAAAGATCAAGTTCTTTAATCACTCCTTCACCATGTGTGAGTAGATCTTGACCAATGTTCCCTTGCACTCTTAAAGTAAAGAATCTACCTTCTTTCTTACCATAGACAATCTGATTATATCCATTCTTTGGATCTTCAACAAATTCTCCTTCATTTGTAAACCTGACTTGAAAACCTTTTTCAACTATTTGTCCCACACTAATCAACTTTTTAGGTATCGTGGGAACATAAGAAAATTTGGTTAGAAAATGTGCTCCACTCTTGCATTTCACTTTTCCATTTTAATGTACACTATGTCTTGTATTATAAGTTGTTTGAACTATATGACTAGAAATGCATTTTTCCAATTTTGACATCAATTCTATGTTTCCTGACAAATGATAAGAACATTTAGCATCAATACAAAATACCTTTAGATCTTCTTTATCTGATGTGCTGATTGAATTCATCATCAATGATGTATGACTTTCATTTTTTGTATCATTTGCATAATTGTAGTAGGTGGTGTTGTAGGATTGATTCTATCCCCAATTTCTTCCTCCATCTCTACTATAGCCTCATCTTTGACTTTGTCTACTTCTCTAAGAATAACTTTGATATCTTCCACCTCTGCCTCTGCTATTGTTATTCTGATTTTCATTTGATCCTTGCTGATTATGCCAATAGTCATGAGCCAAATGGTTACTCAATCCACAGATCCAGTAAGCATTCTTATTGTTATTCAGATTACCTCTTCCTCTTCCAAAACCTCTTGCTCTTCCTCAGCTAGTGCTTCTACCTCTTGTGCAATAAACTTGAGAAGTTGATTCCTCTTCATCCTTTGCTTTACCTTTATCTCCTTTCTTCTTGTTCTTCATGTACATTGCAGAACTTCGTCCTTTATCTCCATCTCCCTTCAATTCTTGCTCAAATGTGAGCATCAAACCAAGCAAGTGATTCAAAACTGGAACATAATGATTCAAAGAAAGTTTTGTAGATAGAATAAAAGGTTTCAAAATTTCATCTCCTCTCAAACCTGCAACAATTGAGCAATCAATCTGTGATCTTCAACATCTTCATATATGGATCCAAGACTATCTACTAGATCCTTCATCTTAGTGACATAATCACTAATACTTTGACTTGGCTTCTTCTTGAATGTAGTAAACTCTAACCATAGACTTGCTTTCCTTGCTTTGTTAGTACTTTGGAAATGATATTCCAATGCATTCCATATATCTTCAGCTGATTCTAATCCTTTGATGTGTGGTAGCAAATGATATGAAATTGTATTATAGATGTAGGCCTTTGAACTTGCATCCTTCTTCTCGCAATGCTTTAAAGCATCCCGTTCCTCTTTCTTTGGTCGGCTTTCATCTTCAAATATTGGCTTCTCTTCTTCTCCTATTATGTACACCATGAGATCCTTACTCATAAGTAAGGCTTCCATTCTCATTACCCATGCAGGATAATTATCTCTATCGAGTTTTTCAATGGAGATATGATCTGCCATAATTCTTTGCTTCTACTTCAACCTGTGAGTTTAAAGGATCAAGAATAATACTTTTGGAGTTCTTTATGTATGAAGATACTTTTAAAATAATCTTTTGATGTCTTGTGTCTTTGAATGCTTTAGCTTTCAACCTTTAATGAAAACTTTCCAAAACTCCTCGTACCTTTGATGCCTTCTGCTTTCTAGAACCTTTATGCTCTGATACCACTTGTTGATGTATGAAACATCACAAGAAATGCATTAATGTGAGACTATACAACCTCTATGGTCACCATTAAGTCAATGCTTCTTCAATCTTTGAGAAATGATTGCCTAAACTAAGAACTTTGCTTCTTCAAGAATTTCTAGTCACTGAAATGGCATACCTTCAATGTTTTGCTTATTTCTCTTAGCACAAACATTATTTTTCCAAGATCTTCTGGTGGATGAAAGTAGAAGAAAATAGCTTTATAAAAGCTATTATTTGCTAAAATCAGCACACCAAGTTATGACCACAAGATGACTATGTCTAACTGCCAAAATAGGAAATCTTGCCTATTTTAGTAAAAGCGCTTGTCTAAAAATAAATGTTTTCAACTTAGCATTGACTTGCATCAAGAATTCGATGCCAGACATCAAATTGGTGTGGTTTTGGCCACTTTTCAGCACCTCAAATATCCCCTTGAACACAGATATGAAGAGAACCACTTTTATGTTTGAATTCAATGCTACGCATTGACTTTATGTTGAAATTCGATGCCAGGCATCGAGCCTTGCTTCACAAAGCTCATATTTTTAAGAAGATTCAACAATAGGTTAAAACTCAGAGAATGAAACAAGAACTTATTAGCACAAATGTGATGCCAGACATTGAGTTGCTTGGGAAACTTGAACTTTTAAACTCATTACCACAGTAGACAAGCATGAAGATGGAAGAGAGAGTCTCATACACAGAACTTTAATTAGTACTTCTCATAGCTATGAAAAACTTAGAAATTTACACATGCTTTCTCACTTAGAGAAGCCCGACTATACTCAATTATACAAAATCTCTCTTTCTCTCTCTCTCTCTCATGTGTCTGTTGATACAAACTAACTTATATAGATTTTCTCAATCTTGTGACTTTTGAAAATTCCAGAACTAAAGCTAAGTCTAACTTTACAAATATGGTACAGGTGTGAAATTGTCCCTTCACATAGGCATGCGCTTTTCTTCTTAGAATTTGACCTTAAACTTTATGTCCAATTTGTGATTGGTTCTCCAACAATATATTTCGGAAGTGATGTGCGTGCACACACTTACGACAATTGGGGCACTTTTTTCCCTCTTTAGGAGGTTCTTTTCCCTCGCTTGTATATATGCCTAAAACCCTAATGGGTCACTTATCTTTGTACATTCACTTGGTAATACATTCACTATTGTGTGTTGTGTCAATGCTTCTTATTCTTCCTTATGTTGTTCACGTGCTTTTGTAGACCTCAAACCCTAACATTTTCACTTTGATTAGCATGACTCAGGGTGTTTGGAAGTATTCTTGCTGATGTGAGCTTTTATCTATTTGTCTTTGGAAATGATTGAGCATGTGAAAATGCCCTAGATCGCATCTGAGATGTGATCTTAGAGAGTTGTAAACTTTTTTATTAATTTAACATAAATAGATCATAGCCCTCATCATTCCAATATTCGTGTAAGGTTTTCCCTATGATACAATGATCTAATTTGTCAAAGATATCATTCCACTTATCTGTTTTGCGCTCTTCATCACCAAATAACTCAAGCATATTCATAGAATCATCTAGAAATGTTCGCTCCATTTGTTTAGCTTCTCTGCACACCCATAAGTAGGTGTCAAAGAAAAAAGTCTAGAGGTATAGGAGCTTATAAGACATTGGAATCCAAATCGTGGCTTGTTCTATCCTCGCTCAACACGTTGATGTATTGTTGCCCTTTTAGCCCATTCTAGCCATTCTCTTGCACATTCACATATCTTCATAGGCTCCTAAATATCTTGGACATGTTTGGAGACTTTAGGCCATCTAATTATTTATTTCTAGACTCATTTGTTCATCTTCTGGATCATTCTCATCCTTAATAATCTACATATCTTCAAGTTTTAGCTCAAAAAATGATGGCTTTTGATACTTTGTTCTTTTCCATCGAGCTTTTTGCGCTTGATCCCAAAGCTTTTGATGTTTTTATTTGAGATTCACATTAGGAATCCAAACGCATTCAATAATTAGATTTCCTTGTTCCAAGTATGTAGTGAGTGTGGGTTAAGTATGTAGTGAGTGTGGGTTCTGATGGTTTCCTCTTGCACTCTATGTTCTATTGCCAGTATCCCTACAAATTATCTCCTCACAGATTCTTGTGGAAGAAAACATTTGATTGATTCTATACAACATTTTTTGTGTGACTTCAAGCATGTCTCTACTTAAGTCCATGTGTTCCACAAAAGATTCCTTACAAGAGTGACATTTGGTATGTTGGTCGTTCTTGAATACGGACTGGAAATACATGTACGAGTATGTCTAAATCTTTAGTGTTTATGATTGTAACTTCACCATTTGTTTTACGTTTAGGCTTTGATTGCTCATTGCACGCTAATTATGAAGCTAATTCCTTATCTTTTGCCCTTTTGGTTGAAAAAAAACCTCCTAAAGAGGGAAAAAATGCTTTGGCAATCACAAGTGTGTTAGAAAACATCACTACCAAAATATATCAACAAATCCCTCCTAGGAGGGATGCGGTGAACAAGGTTAAATTCTGATAACTTACACTTCCATCTTCATTTGGTCTTCCCCGTTTTAGGCTTTTGAGTGGAGAAATCCTCCACTTGTTCAAGTTTAAGTATCTAGCAGAACTTTACCTCATGAAATGTGGGTTCCTCATATCCATCCTAAGCACTACATGCAACACTCACGAATTTT
>CM035425.1:60368379-60465879 GCA_020310875.1 Ceratopteris richardii | reverse complement strand
AATCTTGATCTACTTTTGGTGCCTGATTGATTGATTGATTAATCAAGTTGCAAAAACCTCTAACTCTTTATTTTTGAGCCTTTAGTTTACCGTTTATGTGTAAAACTCTAGGATTTTAAAAAATAAATTATCACAAAACATCCTTATGAAAATACAATAGAAAATGAATATGGATAAAGAACCTCTTCAAGAGATATGATGGGCACATCAAAATGATGAATTGATGAAGAAGAACAAATAAACCTCAAGCATAATGCAAGTTTGATGTTCCAATAGATACCCTCAAGTTAAAGTATGCTTGAGCCTTCATTATCTGATAGGTTGAATGCCTAGCATAGATGTGAATCTGCATAGCTTTATACCATCAAGCACCTTTCTCATCATGTCTGCTATTTTCTTCTTAGTAGAAACAAATGAAATGTCAATTTCCTTTTCCATAAGCTTCTCTCTTACAAAGTGTTAATGAACCTCTATGTGCTTTGCCCTTCCATGGAAAATTGGATTTCCAACTAGATGCATAGAACTTACATAATCTCCAAGTATGTGAGGTTTGGAAATTACAAGTCCCAAATCTAAATACAAATCCTTGAGCCATATTGTTTCTTGAGTTGCAATAGTTAGACCTTTATACTATGATTTAGTTGAAGACAAAGCAACTATTGGGTTGCTTATTGGAACTCCAAGAAATCAATTTTGAACCTGCAAAGGCTAAGTATCCAGATGTTCTTCTTCTATCATCATTTGCTCCTACCCAATATGCATCTGAATAGATTTTGATATCCAAATATAAAGTTTAAGGATAGAAAATACCTTCATTAAGTGTTCCTTTGAGGTACTTGAGTACTCTCTTTGCAGCATCCATGTGTGGCCTTCTAGGTGAGTGCATGAATTGACTTAGCACTCCCATACTATAGCATATGTCTGGTCTTGTATGAGTAGCATATATCAAGCTACCAACTAAGCTTTGATACTCTTTAGGATCATCAATATGCCCATCTTCATGAACACTTAGTTTATGGTTCAATTCCAAAGGTGTACCTGCAAGCTTGGTGTTATCCATTCTTAACTTGTGAAGTAAGGCTTGAATGTATTTTCTTTGAGTAAGATACATCCCTTCCGCTATATAAATCACATGTATACCTAGGAAATATGTGAGCTCACCTAAGTCACTGATTTTGAACTCCTCTTGCATGTGCCTTTTGATCCTTTGAATTCCATTCAATTCATTACATGTCACAATTATGTCATCTACATATACACACAAATAGATAACCTCATTGTGATCCCATTTGATCAATAAAAAGAAGGATATGAGTTGCTAGCTCTGAACCCTTGATCTTGAAGGTATATAACCAATGTGTAATTCCAAGATCTAGGAGCTTGCTTCAATCCATACAATGCGTTCTTAAGCTTGCAAACATAAGATGTATGACTAGGGTTTTCAAAACCTAGAGGTTGTGACATGTATACCTCTTCAGTTATCCAACCATTTAGAAATGCACTCTTTATGTCAAGTTGGAGGAGTCTCCAATTTCTTGCACCAGCTACACTTACCAATGTTTTGAATGTAGTTATCTTTGCAACTAGTGAGAATGTTTCCTCATAGTCTATACCATGAGTTTGTGAGAATCCTTTGGAAACTAATCTTGCATTGTGCCTAAAAAATGATCCATTTGAGTTCATTTTAATTTTATATACCTATTTGAAACCAATTACCTTTTGATTGGATGACATTAGAACCAAAGCCCAAGTGACCATTTCCTTCAATGCATCTATTTCTTCTTTCATGGCCATTTCCCAATTAGGGTTTCCCTTTGCCTCTTTATAGGTTGAGGGTTCTTCTAAAATCGATTCCTTTGCCAAGTAGATTGAATGATTTGTAACAAATGTGGAATCATATCCATAGCTTTCTGGTTGTTTCTTCTCCCTTGTTGACCTTCTAGGTGCTTGCTTGGAGCATTCTACACACTCTTGCATTTTTGCTTTGTCTCTTGACTTCCATAGCTTGTAATCCTTTTCCCTTTCATCTTGGTCATCATTTGTATCATTTCTTTGATGCTAGACCCATGTCTCATGCTTGCTTCCTAATTGATGGAAATCATAATTAAGATCATATGGTAGAGTTACCTTTTTTTGTCTTCATCATAACAAGAGTTGCGTTCTTCAAACACAACATCCCTACTTGTAGTGAATTGTTTGGTTGAAGAATTGTAGAATGTTTAACCCACCTGAGCTGATTCATACCCAATAAACACTGCCTTTGTTGCCCTTTAATCTAGCTTACCTTTTATTTGTGATGGTACATGAACATAAGCTAAACAAACAAACACCTTGCAATGTCCAAGACTAGGTTTTCTTCCAAACCACGCTTTGTAAGAAGTCATACCTTGGAGTGATTACGAAGATATTCTATTGAAAAGGTACACAACAGTTGAAATAGCCTCTATCCATAGACAATGCGCCAACCTCTTTTCTTCAAGCATTATTGTTGTTGATCCAACCAATGTCTTGTTTCTTCTCTGTGCAATTCCATTCAGTTGAGGAGAGTACTTGGTAGTTACTTCCCTCTTGATATGTTTATCTTGTAAGAAATCATCAAACTCTTTTGAGAACTATTCTCCCTCTCCATCAAATTTGAGCTCCTTGAGTGATCTACCTGTATGGTTCTCCACATGTGCTAGATATTTTTTGAAGCAATTGTTGGGCCCAAGACCTAGCAGTGTGATTGACACTAGCCTCTGAAGACCTAAGGATTTATCTATCTCTCCCTAGGTGTCATCCTGATCTAAGGTTCATATGCCTTAGTGAGCAATCCCAATTTTTACCCAAGGTACAACCTCGTTGCAGATCAATTTGTATCATTCACTTGGTTCTTTTTTAGGTGGTTATTGTGTTTATGTTCTTGTCTAATATCATGTCATCAGGAGTATTTGAGAGATTTTCCGCACTTTAAGTTGATCGCTCTACATTAAATTCTTTTCCTTTAAAGTTATCAATCACAAAGAGATTATGTTTCAGCTTGAACTTGAGTGCTTAGGTAGTCTTCAACTTGATAGATGCCTATCGTCACCCTAACTTACTTCTAGCATGACTTGCACTTAGCCTAAACTGGGAATTGACAAAGGGAGTTGAGAATAATCCAACCTCAAGTTGCTTATCCCTTGCCCTTGGAAGCCCAAGAAGTGTGTCCCCAAGCCTGCACTCATTCTTGCCTTGAATTCCTTTCGAAGCTCTTAGTGGACCTGTAAAAGTTCCAAAGTTAGCTCCGGAGTTGATTTCAATTGACACAACAGACCATTTTCCTTCATGTAACTCACAAACCAAATTGCCTTTTGCCTTTATGGAAAACAATCCTAAAGATCACTCAGTTTTCCTACCCCAAGGTATGGTCAACTTCAAAATACCCTATCCATAACTCCCTGTATTAGTTTTACAAAAACCAAAGGATGCTTTAGTACGATTCGAAATGCGCTTTCCAATGAGCCTAAGATCACTCCGTATGGATTTTGTATGAGGAAGTTATGACTGTTCAGGGTTCTGGGGTTAAAATAGGGTTCAAACAGGCTATCAGACAAACAAGATTTTCTCAAATTACTAGTGTAGGGACCTCACAAAGTGCTAATTACTTGATAAGTATGCCCAAAATTACCCCAAAATTTTGGAATAAAAAACCCTAAAAATTTAGCCGAAAATGTCTGTCAATTGTGATTGACAGAGGTGTCCGTCAAGGCCTGTCAGTCGCGATCGACATGTTAGTCGTGATTGATAGTGTCAGTCGCGATCGACAGAGTTGGTTGTCGGGTTTGTCAGTCACGATCATGGTGTCAATCGCGATCGACACTTTTTCTGCAAAATCTGGCATAATTTTAGTCAATTGGGTTGTGGCCGTCGTGATGGACACATGTACACATGAATTCTAGTATCAATTGTGAAATTTCAGTCAGTCGTGATCGACGGTGTCAATTGCGATTGATTGAATGGCATATCCATAGATGAGGAGAAAGTTAGAGCTCATAATGTCAAAGAATGGCATATCCACAGATGAGGAGAAAGTTAGAGCTATTATAGAGCGACCTGGGCCAAATAATGTCAAGGAAGTACAAGCTTTCATGGGGCATCACAGATATTATCGAAGTTTCATTCACATGTATGTGATCATTGCAAAGCCTCTATACTTCCTTTCAACCGGCACTTCACATGGATGCACATACCTACATGAAGAGGTGTGATATTTGTCAATGAACTTAGTACCCAATACATAAAGATGAGATGCCTTTGAAACCTATGATGGATGGACGTGCTTTCTCTAAGTGGGGAATAGACTTTGTAGGTCCTATTAATCCCCTAGCTAAGGGCTCACATGTTGAATACATTATTGTTGCCACGGACTATCTAACCAAGTGGGTAGAAGTAAAGGCCACAATGAAGAATGATACACAAACCACAACCAAGTTCCTATTTGAGAATGTATTTACAAGATATGGTTTTCCAGTAGAATTAATAAGTGATAGAGGCACCCACTTCTTGAATGAGGTCATTAAACACTTGTTACAAGCATTCATGGTGGTTCACAAGAAGTCGGTTCCATATCACCCACAAGCCAATGGCCAAGCCGAAAGCATGAATAAGATACTCTGTAATGTATTGAGAAAATTGGTGAATAATAGATGCTCTGATTCGAATGAATAGCTACATCATGTTGTTTGGGCATATCGAGTTGCCTATAAAACGGTTCTCCAAGACACTCCCTTTCATATGGTATTTGGCCAAAATGCAGTGCTACCATTAGACTTCCTGATATCGACATTGAAAGTAGGACAAGAGCATCAATGGACTGCCATGAACTCTCGTCTAGAATCTTTGATCTAGAATGCTCAAGTGAAACAAGATTGAGAGCAGCAACAGCAATTTATGTAGCTAAGAAAAGACAAAAGGCATACTTCGATGCCCATGTGAAAGATAAGGGCTTGAAAGGGGGAGACTTAGTCTTGGTATACACATTGAAACAACATGCAAGGAAGTTAGAGAAGCATGGCTATGGAACCGTGATTATTAATAAAATATCAACAAGTGGAGCTATCCAATTAGCCACTCTAGAAGGTGACATCCTGCCTAGTTACATCGGTGGATGCTGGGTCAAAGTATATCAAGAACCCCTCACGGAGGAAATGCTTAAACGACTCAACACTGCCAAGAAACCTTAAGGAAGAGGGAAAATGAGTTTGAGAAGAAGTATAGGTAGAAGCCTTAGAACACATCCGACGAATGAAATTGAGAAGATAGGGTAGAGATCAGCCTAAGTCAAATGATAATGAAGCCCCAAGATATCACATGGCCATGTGCAAAGCATCAAGTGTATGTTCCCATAGAATACCTGACCGATGACCCTTCGTGACCCTAGAGGTAGGACAGGGAGAGAGTGCAAGGGTTGTAAGAGCTTTAATTGACTCAAGAGCAACCACTAATGCAGTCAGACTTTCTTACTCTCAAAAATTGCAATTAAGTATGAATCCTATAGAATCATATCACATAGGATTGGGAGGTGTGGAAACCTCTTACATGGGTGAGGTGGTGCTTCCCATCTACATTCAAGATGTTCTTATGATAGTGAAGGTGCTAGTGTGTCAAAATGAGGATCTCATAGAACCTCTTTTCTTGGGTCAAGACCGGATCTATGATCATGCACTCAATCTAAACCTAAGAAGTTTACTTCTTTAGGTCTATGTGGATCAAAGCTGCATCATAATTGAGTTAGAAAATCAGGCACTCAAGGAACTACAAAAGGCACAAACTCCCGGTGCTTCCAGGAGTACACATGAAGATAAGATGTTGTTCTTGTCCAAAACTCTGTGATGCAGAAGGAGGTTGTTTCAACAAAGGAGTCAAGGATCCGATGAAACTCCCTTCTTTTCCAAAAGTGATCGAGACAAAGCAAATCAAGGATCGCAAGAAGCAGAGGAAGCAAATGGTCTATGCTCCTAGTCAAAGGAGAGCACAAAGATAGATGACTCAAATTGTGAAGCAGATTTGGGAACGAAAGGGGGAGCAGTCAATCACACCATTCAAACCCATTACCAAAGAAGCAGCAAAAAAGCCAAGGCAACAAGTAGCACAACAACGATGATTTGTATCTCAAAGAGTACTTCAAATTTGGGTACCGAAGTGATCAATGAAGGCCAACCACAATAACATACAAATTTGGGTGCCTAAGAAATTAGCTATAGCTCAACAAGGGCGAGTCCATATGTGGGTACCCAAGGAACTATTACATGCACAAAACCTTATGTTCTCCCAAACAAGTAAAGTCTCAGCAAAGAAGTAAAGGAAAGGCAAGGGTCAGAATCAAGCACCGAGATCAAAAGAAGATCAACTCACCTAGTTGATACGAGTACCACGACAAGAAAAAAGGGTATGGGTTTGGAATCCAAAAGGACCAATAGCCTCCATAGAACCAAAGAGCCAACCACAAGGGATACAAAAGTTAAGAGAACATCCAAAGATGAAGAAGTCAAAAGTGATATCTACGCATCCAAACATTGTTCTACAATGGATCCCTATAAGGAGGAACGATCAATATCACAAACATTGTAGAATATGAAATGTTTAGGAGTGTATTGGCCTAGTATGGACATAGAAATACATGAGAGGATTAAGAATTGTGTAGTGTGCCAAAAGAGACCCGTGGGGAAGTATGCTACCCTTTATCACGTGTCATTAATAACATAATGGAGTGCTCCATTGGTAGAATTTATGAGATTGGGGACACTACCCGGCAAGGCCTAGTGTAACAAGAAAACAAAGCATGGAGCAAGAGGCTCAAAACTACACCTTAGTAAGGGACAACCTATACCAAACAGGAAAATATGGTAACTTAAGACTGTGCATTCACAAATCAGACTATTTGACAACCTTAGAAATTGCACATAGCAGTACACTTCAGGCCTGACTGAGTAATTAAGACCATTCTATTCTCATTGTGGTCCACTCTTCATATGGATGCACATACCTATGTGAAAAGATATGACACATCCCAACATGCACAATATGCAATCAGAAAAGATGAGATGTGTTTGAGGACAATGACGGGAGGATGCAAATTCTCAAAATGGGGTATAGAATTTATAGGTCTTGTTAATGCCCTAGCTAGAAACTAAGGTGCAGAATACATTACTGTAGCCACAAATTACCTTACAAAGTGGGTAGAAGTCAAAGCCATGACAAAGAATGATGATCAAACAATGGCTAAGCTCTTATTCGAGAATGTGTTCACTAGATACAGGTTACCAATATAGTTAGTAAGTGATAGAGGTATGCACTTCTTGAATGAAGTCCTTGAAAACCTTCTCCAAGAATTCTTAGTGATACATAAGAAGTCTACCCCCTATCATCCACAAGCTAATGGACAATCCAAGATCACAAATAAGATCCTATGTAATGTATTGACAAAACTTGTAAATAATAAATGCTTTGATTGGGATAAACAACTTCATAATGCTATTTAGGCTTACCGAGCTGCCTACAAAATGGTACTCAATGCCACCCCATTTGAAATGGTCTTTAGACATAATGTTTTGCTACCATTAGACTTCTTGATCCTGACTTTAAAAGTAGCACAAGAGAATGAGTGGAATGAACACGAGTTGTTCTCCAGGATATTTGATCTAGAATGCTTAGGTGAAACCAAGTTATGAGCTGCATCAATCATCTACACTGCAAAGAAAAAACAAAAGGAATACTTTGATGCACATATCAAGTATAAAGGATTGAAAGAGGGAGACCTTGTGTTGACTTATACACTAAATCAGCATGCCCATAAATTGGAAAAATGAGGATATGGACCCATGGTCAATAATAGAATTTCCACTAATGGTGGGGTTCAATTGGCCACTCTAGAAGGTGACACCTTACCAAGCTATATTAGTGGATGTCGATCCAAGCTATATCAAGAACCCCTTATAGAGGATACACCAATGAGATTCAACACTACTAAGAAGCGAAAAGAAGAAGAGTTAAGGGTTAGAGAAGAAGAAAAAGTAGAGGTTAGAGAGTGCATTATGCGAAATAAGTTAAGGTGACAAGGCCTAGATGTCAATCCCAATGTCCCAAGATATCACATGGCCATGTGCACCAAAAAGATTGCACATCCTAGAATCATAGATAGATGACCATTTATGACAGTTGAGCTAGGGCACAAAGCTGCGAATAAGACGATCAAAGTTGATAGAGTTTGAGGTCTATGGAAGCATGCTAACAGCACAAGGAAGAAGAAGAAACTTGGAGCACAACACACAATACTGAATGCATTACCACTAGAATGTAAAAAGATAAGTAACACATTAGGGCAATAGGTGTATATAAAAGCCAAGGGGAAGAAACCTCCTAAAGAGGGAAAAAGTTGCCCCAGTGGTCCTAGTGTGTTCACACACATCACTACCTAAATATATCAATAATTCCCCCCTGGGAGTGATACCATGAACAAGGAGCTGGCACTCATGTATAATGAAGTGCCAAGCTATGTGGAATCAATCCACAAAAGGAAGTAAGCCCAAATCTTTGCAAAAAATCTTCAAACTTCTCCCTAGGTAGAGCCGTCATGAAAAGGTCTGCAATGTTCTCTTACGTGGGCACATATGCCAAGCTGATCTCTCTAGTAGAGAACCTCTCCCTAGCATAATGATAATGCACCTCAATGTGCTTAGTGAGAGCACAGGGCTCCTTGCAACTTCCAATGTGCTCTAACTGTCAGTGAAGATGGTGGTTGCAGAAGATCGACCAACACCCAAATCAGCCATCTGTCTGAGCCACACACACTCAATAGTCGTTGTGAAAGTTTTCCTACACTTAGCCTCACAACTGGAAGTGGCCAGAGTAGGCTACTTCTTGCTCAACCAAGATATACATGAGCTACCAAGCATGAAGCAAAAGCCACTAGTGGACACGAGTATCATAGAAACCATCCCAGTCAAAGTCAAAAAAATCATGTAAATCTGGCAGTAGTGATCCCCCCTTGGGATAAAACAACCTAAGTAGTCGGGTACCACTCAAGTAGCAAAAGATGCGCTTAATCGTCTGCCAATGCTTGACTCCTGGGCAATGCATAAACTTGCTCATCTGTGAGATAGCAAACTGAATATCTGGCTGAGTAATGCATAAGTAAATCAAGCATCCAATAGACTGCTAATAGAGAACAACATCAAATGCATCTCCAACATCATGAAGACTCAATCGTAAACTTGTCTCCATAGGAGTGGTGATAGGTTTGTAGTCTTCAAGGCCAGAATGTTGTAATAATGTCTCAATATATTTTGTTTGACACAAAGCTATTATGTCATCAACTTGCATAACTTGAATGCCCAAATAATGATGCACATGGCCCAAATCAGACATAACATATAAGGCACTTTTAGTTGGACTATTCTCAAAATCGTGTACAATCAGATAGGCACATATCTTTTCATACCAAGCACGTGGCGCTCGCTTTAAACCATATAATGCCTTCTTTAACCTACACACCTGGTTTTCATGCCCTTTTTGCACAAAGCCATGGGGCTGAAATTAACATACACTTCTTCATGCAAATCACCATTTAGAAATATAGTTTTAATGTCTAGCTGATGTACATTCCAACCATGATGAGTTGCAAGTGCATAGATGCTACGAACGGTAGTCATTCGGCAAGTAGGAGCAAAGGTATCATCAAAATCAATTCCTCTTTCCTAAGCATAACCCTTTGCAACAAGCCTAGCCTTATACCTGTCAAGTGTTCCATCAAGCTTACACTTCAGCTTGTATACCCACTTAGTGCCAATGGCCTTCTTGCCAGAAGGCAAGTCACACAAAGACCAGGTACCATTCTTCATTTAGCATCATATTCATATTGCATAGCAGCCATCCAATTTTCTAAATTTTGTGCTTCATCAAACGAAACAGGCTCATTCTCATCACAGAGACTAGAGGTAGCCATAGCATAACAATTTGATGCAAAAGAGGCACTATGAAAGCTTGAAGAAGTTACAGTATGACAAAGGTGCATCTAATTTGTTGTCACAAAGTCTGCACCATCCATTTTGGCATAATTTTTGCCTCTCGATTCTTAGAAAAATCATCAATGAAAGTCAAGAAGTAAAGATAGTTTCCAAAAGAAGGTGTCTACATAGGACCACAGACATCACTTTGTACAAGCTGTGATTTCTGAGTAGATCAAACTGAACCATCTTTTGGGAAGGATGAGTGCTACATTTTGCCTAAAATATAGCCTTCACAAACATGTTTATCAAGTGCCTCAAGTTTGGGCAAAGAGGACACCATTTCATATTTTTGCAAGCATAGCAAACTAGAAAAATTCAGATAGCCAAAGCATGCATTCCACAACTTTGCATCTCACATAGCTTGAGAATCATGTACTGCACATGCGGAATCATTCACAAATTTTGCATAGTCTATGAGCTTATACAGCCCATGACATAAAATGCTAGAAGCAATAATCACATTGCCATTTGACAGATCATGAATTGTACATCTATCATCAACAAATTTCACAAGTCAGCCAATCTAGGCTAAAGTTGAAACTGATAACAGATTCTTCTTGATCCCTGGCACAAATAAAGCATCTGACAATGTAAAAGAACTACCATCAGCAAGAGTTAGAATGATCTTACCAACTCCCATGACAGGATAAAAGGAGTTGTTGGCTCATGTGATAGTATTCCCTATGGGGGCACGCTTGAGTGAAGTGAAAAAATTGTGCTACAAGGTAATATGTTTGGTTGCCCCATTATCAAAGTACCAAACATCTGAGTCTACTATAGACATACACTGCTCAGAAGAAGATGGGTTGAAACTGCAAAGAGTAGTAAATGCCCATTCTTCATTCTACACTAGATTAGCAGACTTTGTTTTCAATGTAGGCATCCGCAACAACCATTCTAGCCTCTTTATTCTTTGCCTCTTTTACAACCAGTCTTGGACAATTCTTTATGACATGATCATTTGCTATATGATACTTGCAAAACAATTTTTGCTTTTCTGTTTTCTTGTCGTCTCTGTCATCCTTCGTTGATTGTGCGGAATTAGTAGATTTCTGTTTATTAGTAGGAGAGCTCCATTTATCTTTGCTACCAGGAAAGCTTGATCTGCAACACGCATAATGGACTTTTCTGCCTAGACTAATCTTCCTGCAATAGAATAGAAACTAGCTCCTCAAATATTAAGGCATTTGGATTGCCTTTCATGATTAAACAAAGAGTAGAAGCAACACCTTGGTATGAATCAGGAAGACCATACAGAACAGTCTGTACAAGTGAACTATCAAGCAAGACTTCATCCGCATAAATTAATTGTTCCTCCAAATCTTTGATCTTTGTTAGAAAATTTTCCATAGAATCACCTTCATTCATATGCTCACTCTCCAACTTTTTTCAGAGGTAAACAACATGAGCCTCATTCCTAGCCTGGTACAATGTGGTATCCCAAGCATCCTTAGCTGCTCTGCAAGAGTGAATGTGAGGAATAATGGCACATTTGATGGACAAGGCTATCAATGCATGTGCCCAAGCATCTCTGCCATTCCAATGAATTTTCTCTATGGTAGGTGCAGCAAAAACTGCACCATGAAGAGGAATCTGTAGAATATCACCATCTTTGAGGCCGTCTACATCAGCTTCAATACCTATATTTGCAGGTGTAATAGGATGTTTTTCAACATCCTGCACAATATTCCACAATCCTTTAGTGACCAATATATGATGCATCACATAAGCCTATAATGGGTAATTCGTACCATCCAACTTATCCTCAATAGCCAACATACTCAATACATCACTACTTTTAGCCATGGCCACTGACTAAAATACCCTGATGCAGAAATTAATTGTATCTCAAAAAGTTGAATAGAACTACCCTATGGAGTTCTGCTAAACCTATAGTAGACTTCGATTTGCTTATACTGGCAAACCTAAACCTATATATATCTTTGGGACAAAAAGATGAAATAGCATACACAATCACTATGATAGTGCATTCGGAGGCCGAAACGAGCTCAGATTGCAATTTTGGCACTAGAAAGCGAAGCAGTTTTGATCTCCTAATCAACCTAAGTATGCTCACCTATGATCAGAGGGGTGTGAACGATGCCCTAGATGAAGCGGCAACCTGCTCTGATACCAATTGTTGGAATTTGAGGTCTATAGAAGCATGCGAACAACACAAGGAAGAAGAAGAAGCTTGGATCATAGCACACAATACTGAATGTATTACCACTAGAATGTACAAAGATAAGTAACCCATTAGGGCAATAGGCATATATACAAGCCGAGGGAAAAAAACCTCCTAAAGAGGGAAAAAAGTACCCCAACAATCCTAGTGTGTTCACACACATCACTACCTAAATATATCAACAAAAGCTCTGATCGATTATGGAGCTTCCACTAGTGCAATTAGGTACTCATGTTGTAAAGGATTGGGCATGGAATTTAAGCCATTACAATCTTATTTATGGGCTTAGGAGGCATGGAAACCCCTTGTATCAGTGAGGTGGACATTCCTATCCTCCTAAAGGATGTCCCTTTGAGAGTAAAGTTGCTAGTTTGCCATGATGAGGACATCACAGAACATATAATATTAGGGTAGGATTGGTTTTACGATCATGCAATTTACTTAAGCCTATGACAGCGATTGTTTTAGGTCTGGGTTAACAAGCAATGCCTAATAGTTGAATTGGAAGGCAAGGGCTCTTTTGATTCCACTACCCCACACTTTGCATGCACTACAGAGTCCAATGTGCATCATTCCTCACCTATTGATGGGCAGGTCATGCAAGTGCGTGAATCCCCTTCTCTTCCAAAAGTATCGACATCATAATTGGAACGATCGATTTCACATAGCAGAGGAGGACAACTACAACTAGATGGCGAGAAGGAGGCCACCTTGGTGACAAAAGATATTATAAAACCTCTCTCCTCATGCACAAGGACAAAACGTGAACCAAATTTTAAGACTAAAGAAATATGGGTGATGAAAGGAGAGCAACCACTAGGTTTGCCCCAAGAATTCCCATCTAGGAAAGCCAACCATGCCAAAAGAAGAATGAAGCAACTAGGACAAGCTCAACCACAAGGTATCCGACAAATTTGGGTGCCTAAGGAATTAACTGTAGCTCAACAAGGGCAATTACACATGTGGGTACCCAAGGAACTCTTACATACACCAAACCCTATGCTCTCCCTCAAAATTCTCAACAGCGAATCCAAGGAGAGGCAAGAGTTAGAGCCAAACACAGAGATCAAAAGAAGATCAACTCACCTCTTTGGCAAAAGTAAGAAGAGAATCAACAAGGGCATGGATTCAAAATCCAAAAGCATGAGGAGCCCCCACAGAACCAAAGAGCCAACCACGAGGGATACAAAATTTAAGAAAACATCCAAAGATGAAGAGGCCAAAAGTGATTTGTATGCAATCGAGCATTGATCTAAAATGGATCCCTATAAGGAGGAATGATTAGTTGTCATTCAACCATCGATTGATTGCATCATTTCTAGATCCAATGGATACCTCCAAACAAATATTGCATCAACATCTGCAAGTAACATTGGAAGCCTTGACATGCAAAAACCATGTGCCCTTTGCATAACCCCATCTTTTGCACCATTTAGGTCATGCATTTCCCCAATATGCATTAATATAGGGCCATATTACAAGGCCATGCATAGACATAGTTGAGAATCCCAAGCACATGAGACACATTTGACATATGTAAACTATTTTATTGATACTAGGCTCTTTCTTCTTTTTTTGTGACATTGTTCAAAACAAAAAAAAAGAAGGGACAGGACCATGTGCTCGAAAAATCTCATCAGTGAACAATCAACAAGGAAATCCATCAACACAGAAATACAAACCAATGGTAAATCATCATGATGGGAGTACAACATGAAGAGATGAACATTGACCAACCTTTCACCATGGTAAGAATCCCCTACTTTGGCAACACTGTAACAATGATAGATTAGAAAACCTCTTTGTCAGCATACCCTTGAGCACTTAGCTCAAGACCCAATTTTTTGCACCATAACTCTTACAATGCATTCCCCAAGTACGCATGCATAGGGCCATATTACAAGGCCATGCATATGGCACATATTTTCTTCAACCCATGCACTAACACACTTACCCATCATTCATTATGGTTATGAGCTTACAAAAGCTCAAATATATAAGAAACCAACCTCAAAAATGAGCTCTCTAGCTCTTTTTATAGTTTTTGACTAGCCTTGGCCCTGTCTAGACCTAGTGTTCGGCCTAGTTAAAAATTAAGTTCCATGGCTTATTTGAGGGCTCAAATGAGTCTAAAAATTATGAAAATCAATATGTAGATACTTTGAATACTCCTCAAGCTCAAGGACTCCTCGACTTGAACAAAATGGAGTTGGAAAATGTGAAATGATATTTAAATGTTTTTTAGTGATCCAAATCACTATTTTTATAGGGATTTAGTCTGAAAATTTGACATATACTTCTTAGAACTCCTTACATGCTCCCCTCTTCTTGTGCATCCACTGCTTCAACGTGTTTGTGCACCTTGTGCTTGCCCTTGTGTGCCAACACTCACCCCCTCTTGAGTTTGTCGTCCCTGACAGACCTTTGTCGAAGTGGTTGTCCCATGTAGTAATTTGAGAGGTAGTGTTCATCATGTATCAGTAAGAGTGGTTAGCCTTCCAAATGCAAAAAGGTGGGTTCTCTTGTTCGTCATTTTGTCACTGCTATCCTTTGCAAGTTCTAGCCCCATTCTATGCACTTCCGTCTTGGATTGTTGCATGACAGTGTTTTTTCAGAGCTTTCACAAATTGTAAGTTGCTCAAAAGGGGTTGTCAATGTTGATTTTGAGCAGCTGTCGGCTTTGAATTGATTCATAAGTACTGATATCATAACCTTGATGTCCTCCAAATATTTGAAATATATGTCCCTAATATATTGTCGTGACACACACATACACTCACATGCATACATACACACACATGCATACACATGCATATGCATACATACATACACACATGCATACACACATATGCATACACACACATACACATATACACAAATGCATACAATCACATTCACACATATATATACACTTGCATACACACACATACACATACACACACATACACATACACGCTCATATACATACACAAACATAGACACACACACACATACACACACATACATATAGTCACATGCATACATACACATACATGCATACATACACATACATGCATACACAAGCATATGTGTACACACATACACACATGCACACGCACATATACACATACATGCACATACATACACACATACACACACATACATATATACACACATAAAGTCACATACACACATGTACATACACATGCATACACACACACATATACATACACACACATACACACATATACATACACACACATAGGCACACACACATATAGATACACATATGTTGAGATATCAAGCTCAACATGTGATGATCTAAGATGACACGTATCACTTTTTCATTTCTATTACATGTATCGTGGTCATGTTGGTATATGTCAGGGATACTTCATTGAGCTTTACTAGATTTATCGACCAAGAGTGATGGCACATTTGTTTCTTGTCAGTTCATGTAATAGAAGAAGAAGAAGATCATTCCTCCTTGCCTCAATCTGTGTGTGCTCCTCTTTGAGTGTGAAAGTGTGTGTAGCCCAAGCATGAGCATCACCTTTTTTACTTTTCAATCCATGGAGATGTGAGGAGGATATGAAGACCGTGAGCAATTGTGGCAAGCAAATGTGAATGACAAGCACATACATGCAAGCACACACACACATAAGGCAAGATAACAAAGATAGGAACAATGGAAGCTTTGATCCTCAATAACTTGATTACACTCTTCGTGAAGCTCATTCTCTAACTTGCTCACTCCAAAAATGAACTCTCTAGCTCTTTTTATAGTTTTTTTATTGGTTTTGGCCAGTTTCAGACCTAATGGCTGACCTAGTTAAAAATTAAGTTCTTGATGCTATTTGAGGGCTCAAATGAGCTCTAAAAATTATGAAATCTGAAACATGAGTTCTACCTAGGCTCCTCAAGCTTGAGGAATCCTCAGCTTGCACAAAGTGGAGCTGCAAAAATGTGAATTCATATTTACAATGGTTTCTAGTGATCAAAATCACTGTTTTAATAGGGGTTTCTTCTAAAAATTTGACGTATACTTCTTGGAGCTCCCTACATGCTCCCTCTTCTTGTGTGTCCACTTTTCACCGCATTCCCACACCTCATGCATGACCTCGAGTGCCAACACTCCCCCCTCTCAAGTCTGGCATCCCTGATAGAACCTTGTTGTGATGGGTGTTCCATGTAGTTCTTTGACAGGTAATGTCCATAATGTATGAACAAGAGTGGTTTGTCTTCCAAATGTAGCGGGGTTGGTTGTCTTGTTCTTCATTTTGCCATTGCTAGCCTTTGTAGTTTTAGTCCCTTTCTATGTACTTCTTACTTGGATTCCAACATGATGGTGTATTTGCAAGCTTGCAAAAATTGCTAGTTGCTCAAAAGAGGTTGTTAATGCTGATTTTGAGTAGTTGTCGGCTATGAATTGCCTCATAGGTATCGATGTTGTAACCTTAATGTCCTTTGGATCTTTCAAACATTGGTTTCATAGTTATCATGCCAAGTATTTGTTGAGTAATAGAAAGCACTCCATTGTTCCTCTCTTTGTTCTTGCCTTGTGTGCACGTGTGTCTGTATGTGTGTGCATGCTAGTGTGCTTCTCTCATGCACTTGTGCCTTCGCTTGCTCATGGTCACCATACAAGTGCTTTATGTATGTATGTATGTATGTATGTATGTATGTATGTATGTATGTATGTATGTATGTATGTATGTATGTATGTATGTATGTATGTGTGTGTGTGTGTATATGTGTGTGTGTGTATATATATATATATATATACATATATATATATATATATATATATATAGAGAGAGAGAGAGAGAGAGAGATCTATCTGTGTGTGTGTGTGTGTGCATGTTAAAACATCAAGCTTGCATTATGCTTGAGATGGATTTGTTCTACTTCATGAATCCATCATTTTGAACGTGCCCAAGATATCTCTTGAAGAGCTTCTTTATCAATATTCATTTTCTATTGTATTATCATAAGGATCTTTTGTGATCATTTATTTTTGTAAAGCCTGGAGCTTTACACTTGTAAAAGGGTAAAGTAAAGGCTCAAAAATCACGAGTTAGAGGTGTTTATAACTTGATCAATTAATCAATCAATCAACCACCAAAACTAGATAAAGATTAGATCACTTTACTTTTCCTAGATCGTAGAAAGTAGATCCATTCAATGACAACAAGAAACCCCGCTCATTTTTTAATTTGAACTCATGAAGAAAAAGCATGGATAAATCCTTGAGATTCTATATAAAGACTAAAACATTTTTACATTATGATAGTGATGATTTGGTGCAATACATATACTCTTTTGATCATTATTTGGTGCCATATCTATTCTTTGCTCCTTCTTCCTTAGACTCTGTCATCTTGCAGAGCCTATAGTTCTCTCTAAAAGGCTTGTGCTCTGACTGTGAGTCAATATGGTGGTGGCAGAAGACTGACCAACACCCAAATCAGCCATAACACATCTAAGCCACACACACTCAATAGTCCCTGTGAAAGCTTCACTGTACTCAGCCTCACAACTAGAAGTGGCAATAGTAGGCTGCTTCTTGCTCAACTAAGACATGCATGAGCTACCAAGCATGAACTAAAAACCACTAGAGGACACAAAAGTGTCATAGCAATCAGCCCAGTTAGATTTAGAAGAAGCATGTAAATTTGGTGGTAGTGATCCCCCCTTAGGATAAAACAATCCAAGTAGTTGGGTACCACTGAAGTAGTGAAAGATGCACTTAACCACCTACCAATTCTTCATAGCTAGGCAATGCATAAACCTGCTCATCTGTGATACAACGAATTGAATATCGTGATGAGTAATGCATAAGTAAATCAAGCATCCAATAGCTTGCTGATAGATAACAACATTGAATGCATCTCTAGCATCATGAAGACTCAACCGTAAACCTGTTTCCATAGGAATGGCAATAGGTTTGCAGTCTTCAAGACCAAAATGTTACAATAATGTGTAAATATATTTTGTTTGACACAAAGCTATTCTACCATCAACTTGCATAAATTGAACGCCCAAATATTACAGATGAGAGCCTTTGCTTTGAGAGCTTTACCCAAAAAAAATACATATCATTGCTTTATCATCCAATTTTCTACGTTGTTGTTCAGGCACTAATGCATATGCAAGACAACCAAAGACAAGTAGATGAGCAATAGATGTCTTGCAACCATGCCAAGCCTCATATGGAGTGATAGACTACAATGCTTTAGTGGGACATGTATTAAGTACATATGTTGCACACATAACAGCGTCAAGCTAGAAACTATGTGGTAAAGCCTGACTCTTGACCATTCACCTCCCCATCTCCACGAGTGGCCTGTTCTTTCTTTCTACAACTCCATTCTATTGAGGTATATGGCACTATACACTAATGTTTCATCCCATGTTCAGTCAAAAATGCATTAAAATTAGAAGACATATAGTCCCCCCCTCGATCAATGGAGGGTGCCCATTTTACTGACAAATTTTCAGCCAAAACCAAAAACTATTTGAAGCACATAAACACTTGAGATTTTGTTTTCAATGGTATACTCATGCATGCATGAAAAAATCATCAATGAAAGTCACGAAGTAAAGGTAGTTCCCAAAACAAGGTGTATACACAAGACCACAAACATCACTATGTACAAGCTATAATTTATGAGTAGCTCGTGCTAAAATATCTTTTGGGAATGCTGCATTTTGCCCAAAATACAGCCTTCATAGACATGTTTATGAGGTGCCTCAAGTTTGGGCAGAGAGGACACCATTTCAAATTTCTATAAGCGTAACAAACTAGCAAAATTCACATGACGAAAGTGTGCATGCTGAAGCTTTGCATCTAACATAGCCTAAGAATCTTGAATTGCATATGCTAAATCATTCATAGATTTTGCATAATCTATGATCTTATACAGCCCACAACATAAAATGCCATAAGAAATAATGATATCGCCATTTGATAGATCATGAACTCTACATCTATCATCAAAAAATTTCACAACCAAGTCGATCTTGGCTAATGTTGAAATTGATCATAGATTTTTCTTGATCCCTAGCACAAATAAAGCATCTGACAATGTAAAAGAACTACCATCAGTAGTAGTTAGAATGATCTTACCAACTCCTATGATAGGATAAGAAGAGTTTTTGGCACATGTGACAGTATTCCCTATAGGGTCCGGCTCAAGTGAAGTGAAGATTGTGATGCAAGGTAATATGTTTGGTTGCCCCACTATCAAAGTACCAAACATCTAAGTCTATTGGAGACATACATTGTTCATGAGAAGATGCGGCATAACTGCAAATAGTAGTAAATGCCCATTCTTCATTCTGCACAAGATTTGCAGACTATAATTTGGGTGTAGAGGCCTCTGCAACAACCATTCCAACCCCTTTTTTTTTGGCTCTTTTGCACCTAGTTTTGGATAACTCTTTATGACATGATCATTTCCTTTACAATATCTGCAAAACAATTTTTTATTTTCTATTTTCTTCTCGTCTTTATCATCCTTCTTTGATTGTGTAGAATTAGCAAATTTTTGTTTACTAGTAGATGAGCTCCATTTATCTTTGCCCTTTTGACTAGCCAACAAAGCTTGATTTGCAACATGCATAATGCACCTATTCTGCCTCGGCTGATCTTCTTGCAAAGAACAAAGAATAACTTCTCAAATGTTAAGGCATTTGGATTGCCTTTCATCATTAATAAAAGAGTAGAAGCAGAAATCCTATGCGAATCTAGAAGACCATTCAGAACAGCCTTCACAAGTGAACTATCTGGCAAGACTTCATCAGCAAAAATCAATTGATCCAAATCTTTTATCTTTGTCAAAAGTTTCTAAAACAACAAAACATAGAGTAGCATATTTTCACCACAAGAACCCTAATTGTTTTTGGAGGTTCATTTTGTTGTGGAACTTCTTTGAGAGAGATTTTTTGGTATGCAAGCTCATACTTTTCGAGCTTAAAGGCATTTTCCATGTATGATCATTGTGGTAGCTCCTTCGTATGAGAGTAGAGCATGACCTTGTCACGTGTTTGGCATGTGAGATGACATTGTGGTATACCTTTTTTTTTAGGTTTATGTCATCATGAATTTGATCATAGCATTGTTAGTGGATATATAGTGGCATTGTGGTCTATATCTTACTTATGCCACTTGGTTACATATTTACTTGTAGATTGCACATGATTTTATGAGAGTTGAATTTTTGGGATCTTGGTTGGTACTTGTAGCTTTGTTTTTATGTTGGTACATTATCCATATTGGAGCCTCAATTGCACATCTGTTTGTCACCTTGATTGGCTATCCTATTAGCATATGGTCATTGATTTGATATCTTATTTACTAGTGTGATTCTTGACATATGTGGTTGGTGATTCCCACATGGTTATTTTGGTTGATAGTCCATTTTACAAAGAAGATGTTGCTGAAATTTTGTTGGCTTTTATGCTAGAACAGTACTCTAGTAGATCCTTTATGCTTGTGTGCTAGCTTTGGATCATTGCTTATCTATATTTACTTGGACTTGGTCACAAGTCATTCGTGATAGATGAGACCATCTTGCAAGATTCATTCTTGAGTGGGAGGTGTATCACCAATGTATTGGCATGTATTTCCATCAATTTTTGGCATATGTATTTGCCATTATCTTTTATTGGATCAATGATAGGTGGTGACACGTTACTCATTGTTCTTTTGCTATTGGTTATCTTGTTTGATTGCTCAATTTATAGGGGATAATCTGTCAAATTTTTCCTAGGATTCTTTCACAACTACTTGGTCACTTTGGAGACTTGCTGAGCATGCTTATGCTCATGGTTTTATGTGCATGCTAGATGCATGGTTATGTGACATGTGGTTCACATGGTTTCTTCTCCAACAAGATGTTTATGATGTGAGTTATGCATATGAATATGTAAGTGTGATCATATTGGTGATAACATATTGTTTCTAGTCTCTTGTTATATTTGTAGTCTCCTGGATGCCAACATGGTGTCTTCTCGATTTGATGGCACTGAATTTTCAAGATGGAGAGATCAAATGTGGCATACATTGGTTCGTGCAGAGTTACACATGTATGTGCATAGAGATGCACAGAGGCCTCGTGACATGCCCAACCACGTATGGATGGATATGGATGCATTGGCGAGCTCCACTATGCGATTATAGCTTGTGGATTCTATATATGAGTCTCTTATCTATGAGGAAACAAGTAGTGCATTATGCTAGAGACTACATGATATGTATGCGAGTCCATTGAATCATATGAGACATAGATCACATTGACAACTTCAATGTTGGCATTGTGGTCGTGAGGGCCATATTCGACGACATTGCTTCAGGCGGATGCGATGATGACATCAGAGATATGCACATGATCTAGGTCAGGTAGTGATTTCAAGAGATTCTATGGCAGTTGATTATGCTAGTGATGGTGATATCACTTTCTCCTATGTTTTATCTCAAGATTCCCCTTGTTCATTGAATAGCACACACATGGCTTGGTTGCTTGATGCATTAGCTGATTCTCATGCTACTCCACATCATGAGTGGTTTTATCGATTCTCAAGTGAGAGTCGTGGATGTGTGCACATGCCTAATGGTACGACATATGACATTGAGGGTGTAGAAGATGTATGCATTATGCTACCTAGTGGAGCATCACTCATAGTCATACATGTATGCTATGTGCCTTCATTCCCTACGAGCGTGATTTCAGTTAGCTAGTTATAGGAGAGCATATGTTATGCATTCCTTGGTGAGCATCATTTTGAGTTGCAATTGGGACAGCTTATGCTTGTCAGAGGTGCTAGGATTGAGCGCAAGTATCCATTATAGGTACTTCATGTGAGAGACAGTCTCCTCTCAGTGGGAGTTCAGCCTTATGTGCAGTGTGAGACTCTTCATGTCTCATTTTGTCTAACTACACATAGGTTTGTTGACATTCATGATGCACATGTATGGCAGGCTTCAGA
Organism: Ceratopteris richardii; assembly: GCA_020310875.1. NCBI lineage: Eukaryota > Viridiplantae > Streptophyta > Polypodiopsida > Polypodiales > Pteridaceae > Ceratopteris > Ceratopteris richardii. The sequence goes on along the minus strand of CM035425.1, from coordinate 60,443,697 downwards.
TGCTCAAATGGATGCACATGTAGAGCATGCTTTGGATGCTCATGATGCTTATATAGAGCATGATTTTGTTGATCATGTGGATGCTCATGTGGAGCACACTTTTGATGATCATTTGGATGCTTTAGAGCATGATGTGGATGCTCAAGCAGAGCATTGTGATGATACTCACTTAGAGTTCGATCATCAGATGGACCTTGGTACTGATGTTTTGTAGTTAGCTCATGTGGAGCACGATTATACACTTTGTGTGGTAGATCAGGATAGCTCTTATGATACACAGTGTATGCCAGAGCATACTAGCTCTTAGGCTGCATAGCTAGACACATCCTTGGTTGATAGGATGACTGATTTAGATGTTGATGATTCAACAATCATGCAGTCATTCTTGGATTCACTCATGCTAGATGTTGACACAGATATGTCAGGTGATGTTGGTCTTGATGCACCATTTGGATGCCTTGGATATAGGCATGGCTGACATGGTTAGATTAGCCAGAATAGCATAGGTTTTGTCAGCATTCGGGAGTTTGATGTACGAGTTGTTATGCTCAAGAACAGATATTGCAATTATTATTGGAGCATTTGCACTTGGAGTTGTCAATCGTTCGATGATTGACATAGGCATAGAGCGGGTGGGATCTTTGCAGAAACTTCATCAGTTCTTGCATTAGTCAAATATGAGCTTGACTCTTGATGATATGAGGTAGTTGGTGTAGGCTGATCCATATGGGTTGAGATTCGGACTCTTCATGTACATTAGTATATATTCCTACATCATTCTTTGTATATTTTTCCACTTATGGTCACATTGACCCTTAAGTGGGAGATTGTTGGGGATGTAAGGTTCATGCGACCTTACCCCCATATTCATATATATACATCATATATAGCATTGGCTCAAAAGATATCATTATGTGGGTTTTGAGGCTCCCAGGCATGTGTGTGCATATCTCCTCTCCTCTCTCTCTCCCTCCATCTCCTCTTTGTTCCTCTTGTTCTACACATCAAAGCCCTTCAATACACACATATAGAGACACACATAAACATACACACATGCACTCACATACACACATAGGGTTAAGGTTTTAGGGTTTTAGGTACACACACATACACACATACATATACACATACACACACACATATATACACATACACACACATATTCATACACACACACAAACACATATATATATACTCACACATAGACACATAGGGTTAGGATTTTTATGGTTTTAGGATTTTAGGGTTTTAGGTGCACACTCACATGCATACATACACACACGTAAGAGACACACATATACGTACACACATACAATCACATATGCACATATGGGTTAGGGTCTTAGGGTTTAAGGTACACACACATACACTCACATACATATACACATACACATATACACATACACACACACACACATATTTATACACACACATACACTGACATACACACATAGGGTTAGGGTTTTAGGGTTTTTAGGTACACACACAAACACTCACATACATATACACATACACACACATATTCATACACGCATACACACATACACTCACATACACACATAGGGTTAGGATTTTAGGTACATGCATGTACACTCATATACATAGCACACACACATATACACATACACACACATATTCATACACACACATAGACACATAGGGTTAGGATTTTAGGGTTTTAGGTACACACTCATATGCATACATACACACACATAAAAGACACACATAATGAAGGGCTTTGGTGTGTTGAACAAGAGGACAAGGAGGAGATGGATAGAGAGAGAGAGGAGAAGAGAGATGCACACACATGAGTGGGAGCCTCGAAACCCACATAATGAATTCTCTTGAGGCAATGCTTTATAAATGATGTATATATATGAATATAGAGGTAAGGTCACATGACCCTTACATCCCCAACAATCTCCACTTAAGGATCGATGTGACCATAAGTGGGAACACATAAAAAGAATGATTTCAAGCTATACAATAATGTACATAAAGGGTCTAGATCTCAAACCATACCGATCAGCCTCCACCAACTACCTCAAACAAGGTGTATCCATGCACCTCAAAATGCTCTATACTCATATCAATAAGAGTCGAGCTCACATATGATTGATGCAAGAATTGATGAAGTTCTTGCAAAGCTCCCACTCTCTCTATGTGTGTGCCAATCATCGAACGAATGAGAACTCCAAGTGCAAATGCTCCAATAGCAACTGTAATGCCTGGTCTCGAGCATAACAACTTGTACATAAACTCTCGAATGCTGAGGAAACATGTGCTATCATTACTGACCTAAGTATGTCAATCATCCTTGTATCCAAGGCATCCAAAGCACCATCATCAAGACCAACATGTCCTAACATATCTATGTCAACATTTGGCATGAGCAAATCCCAGAATGACTACATAATTGATGACTCCTCAACATTCAAATCAGTCATCCTATCAACCAAGGATGTATCCAGTTGTGCATCCTAAGAGCATATATGCTCTACCATACACTGTGTATCATAAGAGCTATCCTGCTCTATCACACCAAGTGTATCATCATGCTCCAGATGACCTAAAAATGCATCATCAATACAAAGGTCAAAGTGATGATCACACTCTAATTGAGTATCATCACAATGCTCTACATGAGCATCCACATCATGCTTCAAAGCATCCAACTGATCATCCAAAATATGCTCCATGTGAGCATCTATATGATCAACAAAATCATGCTCTACATAAGCATCATGAGCATTCAAATCATGCTCTACATGTGCATCCACCATAGCATCTAAATCTTCCCATCCATGTGCATCATGAATGTCAATAGACCTATCTTTAGGTAGATAAAATGAGACATGATGAGTCTCACATCGCACAAAAAGTTGAACTCCCATTAATACAAGATTGTCTCTCATAGGAATACTCCCATTGATGGCACTCTCTTTGGTGGGACTACTCCTGACGACGACACTCCCTTTGGCATGACTACTCCCACTGAAGGCATTCCCTTTGGTGGGAGTACTCCCACCAACAGCACTCCCTTTGGCGGTACTCCTGGCTATATGAGTCCACCATAATCATCTTCTTAGCCATCCTCTAGTGGTGCTAGTAGTTGATGTGTGTGCAAGCGTTTGACACCACAACATGATATAGGCACTAGCCCATCGTTCATATGGGTCAGGTTCGAGGTTGTGTTCTAGAGGAGGAGGTTCTAAAGGAGGATCTACGAGTGGACCGTCTTGTTCATCTAGGGCAACAGGCAGATGTTGTGGAGGTAGCACGATGGATGCAGTGTCATCCACACTTAGTCCTAGACCAAGTGCCTCATATGGAGGTATGCCACACATGACCATGACGACTCCAAGTTGTATCGTATATGAGATGGAGCTCTAGTGATGGATATGGCCAGAAAGGCCATGCATCAGGGGGTATGATAGTTATACACAATATAGTTTGGACACTCTGTCATGGTAAAGTGGAGTGAACAGGATAAGGATCGCAAGAATTACATCATAGAGGTGATCTATCGTAAGTATCAGCCAGCACATGGGCACCCCATTGTCAGCTCAGAGTGGATTCAGCAAACAACACGAGGTGAGATCACATCGATGATCGGAGGTTCATGACGCTTTTAGTGGAGGCTTATTAAAGCATGTATGGCTAGACATTGAAGAGTGGGAGATGCTTCATGATGATCAGAAGCACAGTCTTGACTGATATCGTCAACAACAAGATGATTCATGATGAGCAGAAGCACAATCTTGACTGATATCGTCAACAGCAAGATGTGATGGCCACATGTCTAGAGGCAATCAAAGCGTCGCATTTCCGTAGTGACAGTTACGACACAATGCATCACAAGTTTGTAAGTATCATTTTTATGAATGAATTTTCTTATGGTAAACATGTCATGTTTGTTGATCTCACATTTTGCATATTTGTTGTAGGAATTGGGAGTGGGTCATCTTTTGTCACAAGTAGAAGAGACTTATGGATATTTTCATGGGCTAGCTGCATTATTGCAAGACTTGGAGGGATGCGGTGCAATCATTTCATGGGACAGTCTACCGTGAGGTGATTTAGAGTTTGTTAGTTGTTGTTTATGAACATCATTTCAATTCGTCTGATTTCATGAATGTGGTTTGTTGTAGGACTGCATATATAGATGTTTTGATCCCTTTGATTTGGTGTGCTACATTACCTTTTGTATTTGGTTCATATATGGTAGTGGTGTGCCACAATTTTATATTTGCTTCATCTATGGCAGTGGTTTGCCATAATTTTGTATTTTGCTTATATATGGAAATGGTTTGCCATAATTCTATACACAATTCATTAATGGAATATCTCTTTTCTACATGGTTCATTTATGGAATATCTATTTTGTACATGGTTCGTAGTTCATTGTGCTCCTACATATCTCTTTTATGTTCAAAATGTGTTTTGCTTTATCAAAGCTTGCTTTGGTTGTTAGTCATATAAACCATAAACCAGCAACCACTAGAGTACATGTCATGACATGTACTTGTTTTTTTTTGGGCAGAGTGTATTGTTCTTTGCTACAACAACATTGTTATGTTGTTGCTGCAAGGGACACTGCAATATACTCTTTTTTTTTGCAGATGTGGTCATCAATATAGACATGGATATTGCCAAGGTAATACCGATTCTTATACTATCGATATTGCCAAGGTAATACCGATTCTTATACCATCGATATTGCCAAGGAAATACTGATGTTTATACTGTCGATATTGCTAGGAAATATCGATGTTTATATGGATGACATATCGATGCATATACCAGCATCCATATAGAGGCTTCTAACGAGGCCATACCAATGCATACACCGATGCACATACCGGCACATATATCGACATGGATACCAATGCTTATACCGATGCATATACCAGCATTTATGAAACCAACAACTATTTCAATGCTACGGGCATTTTTCGCATGTGTATTTTTGTCGGTATAAGAGCCGATATGGGGCTCATATTTTATAGCGTGTGTGTGTCCATATGTGTGTATGTGTATGTGTGTGTATGTATATGTGTGTGTATGTGTATGTGTGTGTATGTATATGTGTGTGTATGTGTATGTGTGTATGTATATGTGTGTATGTGTGTGTATGCATGTGTATTTATATGTGTGCATGTGAGTGTATGTATGTGTGTATATGTGTATGTCTGTGTATGTATGTGTATGTATGCATATGTGTGTGTATGTATATGTGTGTGTATGTATGTATGCATGCATATGCATGTGTATGCATGTGTGTGTATGTATGCATGTGAGTGTATGTGTGTGCGTGTCTATGTGTGTGTATATATTTGTGTATGTATATGTGTCTGTTTGTATATGTGTGTGTATGCATGTGTGTATGTGAGTGTATGTGTGTGTATATATGTGTGTGTATGCATCTATGTATGTATGGAAATGCATGTGTGTAGGTACCTTTGTGTGCATCCTTGTCTCTTTCTATCTCTATCTGGTATGTGTGCGTTCTCTCTCTCTCTCTCTCTCTCTCTCTCTCTCTCTCTCTCTCTCTCTCTCTCTCTCTCTCTCTCTCTCTCTCTCTCTCTCTCTCTCTCTCTCTCTCTCTCTCTCTCTCTCTGTGTGTGTGTGTGTGTGTGCTATGTGGGCATCCTTCTTGCTCTTTGTTTGGTATGCTCTCTCTCTCTCTACTTGAATCTCGGTAGAAATATGCTTGGTGAATTCCATTTTTTTTGTATGTGCAAGGCATCACTTATGTGACGCTCTAGCATCGCAGGTAGTTTTCCAGCATCTCTATTAGCATGGCTATGCTAGAATGTTGCTAGCCACATCAATTAGCTATTGTTGCTTATGCGACTGGGCCTTTTTTTCCTTAGGCATCACTTATGTGATGCTCTTGGGTAGGGCATCGTATAAACGATGCTAGTCGATTTTTTTTTAATTTGGGGCATTGCTTTGCCCTCATATTCCTTGTAGTGCCAAATGGTCCTCCCGAAGGTAGCTCAACATCTCACCACCCAAGTGATTAGGGTTGTCCAGTTGCACCCTACAAGGGTTGAACCTCTATCTCAACTTAAGAGGCGATAGAAATTCATCCAACAATGTATTTAATAAAGGTGTTTGCAAATGACAAACTACAATCCGACTATGTCACTTGTGTTGACCAAACAAGACTTCAATTTTCACTCATGTAGCACACAATTGAAATCTCATGAAAGCAACATTCCCTAATAGCCATCCCCTCTCTTAAGATAACATGACCCAATAAAATGCCACTCTTCACTGCAACGCCACTCTTGAACGGATTCAGCATGATTTTGAATTTTCTACATCTATCAAAGCAAGAATTCAGATGCAACAAGTGTTGTATCTTCTTCCCAAATACTGAAAAATCATCCACAAAGACTTGCATAAAATCTTGCAAAAAAGGCTCAAAAGCTTTATGTGCCACATAATTAAATGAAGGTGGTCCATTTTTTAATATGAAACTCATAATTGTAAACACATATGCCCCAAATTCTATAATAGATGTTGTTTTGTGTTGATCCTCTTCAACAACACGAATTTGATTATAGCCAAAAAAATCCATCTAGAAAGCTATAGATTTCATGTCTAGCTACTGCATCCAACACTGCATCACAAAATGGCATTGGGAAAGGATCTGTAATTGTAGCTGCATTTAATTTTCTATAATCTACACAAATCCTCAACTTCCCATTCTTTTTCAGAACAACAATAATGGGAGATAACCATGTTACTTGATTAACCGGTTTAATGAATCCAACTACCAATAGCTTGTCGTTTTCCTCCTTAGCTTGTTTTGCAAAATTGGGATTCATTCGGTACCTTTGCTACACAATCAGAACTGCATCTATTTTTAAATTAATCCTATGTTGATGTAAATATGGGTCTATGCCTTTCACTTGTGAATAATCCCAAGAAAATACATCAATATACTCCTTTAACAAAGGAATTAGATCTTCCAAGAACTGACCTTCCACTTCTTTACTTACTCTCACCATTTTTGGTTCAGCATCAGTCCCTAGATTGATTTCTTGAAGTTCATCTTCCTTCATCCTTCCAGACCTTGCATACTTTTGTTCATATATTTTTTCAGCCAAATTTATCACCTCCTTTTCTTCCTGATCCAATGTCTACTGAGTTGGAATTTTCGGATTCTGCTCAAATAATTGTCTTAGCTTTTTTCCTTCGATTGTATCACCTACCATTCATTCAATCTATCTCCTCCGCTAGACTAATGGTCTGAGTCATCAGAGTCTTTTCTCTTACGGACATATTCCTTCTTCCTTTCATTGGTATTGTGATCTGCTTTTTACCCTTCATGATAACAAGCACGTTTAAACCTGAATCTTGCTTTACCTTGGCCAATCTGAACCATGGTCTCTCTAACAACATATCATATGGATAGGTAGATTTAGACATTCGAATTACCACAAAATTAACCATAAAAGAAATCTCTGCAGTTATTATCTATTGCTACTTCAGAATACCCAAGGGTTGAACTCGTGTCTGATCTACCAACTTAACTTGAAAAGGTGTTGGAGCTAGAGCCCTATTCCCCATTTCCTTAAATATGTGTCCAAGTAATATATTCACTCCTGAACCACCATCCAACAAAACTTCATCAAATCTTCTTTGCATATATTGTGCCTGAATTAGTGGTACTACAAAGTCCACATCAGCAGGATCAATACTATAAGCTAATGTTGAAAGTATTTGTGTAGCTGCTAGTTCTGATTATTGCCCAACCAGCCTTTTCAACAATTTTTCTCTAAAAGTTGGTACTAAGGATAACTGTAAAGGAGAGTTAATAATTACCTCGAACCAGTCATTGTCCAACTCTTGCTGAGTCTTCATCCCATCATCTTTCTTTAGTTTATGAATGGGCATTAAGTCCCCATCATCTTGCAATAAAATCTGACTTTTATCCTACTTTTGTTGATCCTGTTGGATCTGTTTCTGTACTTGGTCTCGAATCTACCTTTGCTCATGCCAATCAATAGGACCTTTATTTCTTGATCTTGTGACTACCAAAACTTCCACATCCTTTATCATGGACACATTGTCTACATTCATAATTCCATTGATACTCTTGATCCTTTTTGGGGTTCCTGATGTACTCACACTTGGATCATTGTGAAATTCTTGATCTGATAAATCAATTACAATAACATTCGGCTGAGTATCTTGCTAAGCCTGTTGCTACTTTTGCCCTTGCTGGTTATTTTGATTATATCGAATAACTCGTATACCTCTTTCCTCTCTATGTTTAACCCATAAAGGACAATTAGGACCAATCCAATTATCTGGTGCAGAGCAATACCCACATGGCATCCCTCTAGCTGGTTGTCCTTGTTGATTTCCTTGTTGATTTCCTTGTTGATGGGCTTGATGATTTCCCTGATCTCTCCATGGAGGTGTCCCTTGCTGCTGCCTTTGAAAACCACCACATCCTTGAATCGGAATGGCCTAATTTGTTGCAACTTCATTATTATCTCTATTATCTTGTCTTGAATTTTGTCCTCTATGCTTTGGATTATACCAGCGTTGGCTTGTGGTATGACCTTCTTTATCAAAATCTCACAAAACCTTTTTTTCTTAGGACGAATTATTGAGTATCCATGCTTCTTTAATCAGTTGATCAGAGCTTCCTCTTTACTCGGCTTCCCTTTTTGTTTGCAATGCATTTGTACCACAACCTCTTCATCCTTACTCTCTGACTTTGAATCAATCGTACCTTTCTCTAATTCCAATTCTGAATTGGATTCACCATTAGAATTGGAATCACTATGCTTCTTCTTTGATCTACCAAACCAGTTTTTCACCCTTGCAGTGGCTAACACTAATACATTAAATCCATTAGCTATGTCAACACTAGCTACTGCATGCCTAATGCTGCTCCTTAATCCTTTTAGGAAATAACTTGCCAACATCTTGTCGGTAGGTCTCTCATTGCCTTGTAACCGTTCTACCAAAATTCTAAATCTTTGAGCATAATCTTCAACTAGCATGCTCTTTTGTCTAATTTCTCTGAACTTTCTCAAAACATCTGAGGGAGTATTTTCTTTTCTAAATCTTTGTAAAAATGTTGTTTTTAATGCATTATATGTAGCAAAATGAGCAATACCATATTGACTAAACCAGCTCATCACTCTTCCTTCTAATGTGGCTACAAATTGTTGTAATTTGACTCCATCATCATATATTGTTGGATATCCATTTGCTATCCACTTTATTTCAAATTGAGCAACATGGCAGTCTGCATCTTCCTTTGATCCTCCTCTAAAGTGTGCTTCTTTTAATTTAGGATTAGGAGGCGGTTGCGCCATGGGCAATGGCTGAGGTGTACACCTAGTTCTTTGCCTAGCCGTCCCTCCAAGTGGGTAAAATTGGAGTCATCTTCTAACTCCTACAATTGCTTCTGTCAGGAACGATGCTCCTAGTATTTCACCCACCAGCCTTGATTCTGCTTCACCTATTCCTCCTTCCTCCTCTTCAACTTCAAAATTGGAATCTTCTTGTGCTTCATACCATCCGTATGGTTCAAAAAATAAATCCACATTACCCGCTTGTGCTTGTGCTCGTGTGTAATATGCTTCTTGAGCAAGCACAGTAGGATCGCCAAATGTGTTAGGGTTTAGCAACACATAACTATTGACTTCATCACATACTCTCAAGAAATTAATCTCAACATTAATCCTTACTCACACAAAAGAGAAAACTCACAAATAGTACTTCAGATTCACCATTTTCTTGTTGCATTACCACAATCTTAGACTGGATTTGCTCAGATAGACATAAATTCAATACGCACCGAACAAGTTAGGCAAAAATACTTCATTAATGTTCTTTAAATACCAAATATTACAAGATAGAAGAGATCATGTTCTCCAAAATGGCAATACTGGAACAACACTAAATGGATTCATTTTGCGCAATACAATTTATGATTCTCTGTCCTTCTTCTCATCAGACATACACATCTCTCTCAGATAGAATCCTAGTTTAAAACAAGAATACAACCAAATATATTCCTGTGACATCAGCATAACCATATTATAACTACCTATTAAAACTTCGAGTCACCAAAATTCAGATACAGCAACATTCTGACTAAGTAACATTTGATTCAGCAAACACTTAGAAATTTGATTAACTAATTGTCTTTAGAATTCTCTACCCTCAACAATCAACAAAAACTCCTACACCTTTTGCAAACATGGTTGCATTCATTTCAAGAACTTTCACATTTAAGGTGCACATCCTAACCACTTTGTTTCCTTTTGCAATAAATCTTCCATCCTGTTTGTACTCTTCTACATATAACCCATCAGCATTGAACCTAGCTTGTAATCCCTAGACAACCATTTGCCCAACAGAAACCTGATTCTTTGTTATATTTGGAACATGCAGCACATCAACAAGATGTTTTACCTTACCATCCTCCATAGACAGTGCTATGTTTCCTATATGCTCGATAGGGTGTGATGTGTCATCACCTCTTTCAACATATCCACGAACTGGCAATTTTTGCAAAGTATTAAACCATTCTACATGACTGATCATGTGATTTGAAGCACCTGAATCAACATGCCAAACATTATCATTCGATTTTGAAACATCAGCAGACATCGTATTCATCATCTAATGTTGAACCATGAACAACTTCTTGGAATCATCTACACTTGTGGATGCATAGTTGTTTTGCTACCTTCTGTTATTTTGATTCTTCAACCTGCAATCATGTTCAAAGTGTCCAGATTTACCACAATTCCAGCATCCTTTATTGTCATTACCTGAATCATTTCTTTGGAAATTTCTGCGGCCTCTTTGGCTTCCCTTGCCTCGAGACTATCCTCTACCTCCTACTTCTGATGTTGAATTTGGTCTTGGTTATTATGTCCCATTCCACTTCCAAAGTCTCTACCTCTGCCTCTTCCTCTACCAGAGTAGAAAACCTACTCAGAACTAGGTTTTCGTTGGGAGTTGGAGTCCTCACCAACATTCTTTTCTTCAATAATCAACGTGGACACCAAATCAGCAAAATTCAGAATATTTTCCTTGATCTGAATAGACATTCTGAACTGCTTATATGCAGCTCCTAAACCACGAAGGCATACTTCCACCTAATCATTATCATCTACATTCATGCCAGCGTCTCACATACGTCGAATTGACTAAACCATTTATCAGTTAATCCATCCAAAGTTATCGAGAATAGATCCATGAAGGCATCGGTTTGTGTTGATATATTTTGGTAGTGATGTGTGTGAACACACTTAGGACTATTGGGGCACTTTTTTCCCTCTTTAGGAGGTTTTTCTCCCCGGCTTGTATATATGCCTATAACCCTAATGGTATGTTTTACATTCACTTCGAAATACATTAAGAATTGTGTGTTGTGCTTCAAGCTTCTTCTTCTTCCTTGTGTTGTGTGTCTGCTTCCACAGACCTCAAACTCCAACAATTGGTATCAAAGCAAGTCATTGCTTCATCTAAGGCATCATTGACACCCCTCTGGTCATAGTCTCATAATCGCACAAAAATTGGTGAGCATATGTTGGGTGATTAGAGTCTGAAACAGCTTCACTATGTGGTGTCGAAATTTTGATCTGAGCTCGTTTCGGCCTCCAAACACACTATTGTAGAAGCTATATAGGTAATTTTGTCCTTTTATGCCAAACGTATATACAAGTTTGGGTTTGCCATTACAATTAGCTTGAAGTCTACTACAGGTTTAGCAGAGCTTGACAGGGTAGATCTATTTAACTTTTTAGGATACAATCATTTTTCTGCATCATGGTATTTTAGTAAATGGCCATGGATGAAAGCAATGATGTATTTTGTATGTTGCTTGTTGAGGAAAAGTTGGATGGTACCAATTACCCATTATGGGCATATATGATGCATCATGTATTGGTAGCAAAAGGATTATGGAATATTGTGCAGGGTGCTAAAAGATGACCTACTTTAGAGCAACATTGTAGAGATGCTTAGGCACATGCATTAATAGATTTCTTTGTTAAACATGCCATTATCCCTCATATTCACCCTTGCAAAATAGCAAAGGATGCTTGGGATACACTTATGGCTTTGTATGAGGCAATAAATAAGGCTCGTGTTGTTTACCTATGAAAACAATTGGATAGTGAGCATATGAATGAAGAAGATTCTATGGAGTTGTCCAAAATTGGCTGCAAAAGAGGCAAACAAAAAAGAGGCTGGAATGGTTGTTGTTGAGGTCTCTACACCTAAAACAAAGTCTGAAAATCTTGTGTAGAATGAAGAATGGGTGCTTACTATTGTTTGTAGTTATGATCCATCTTCTCATGAATAGTGTATGTCTATAGTAGACTCATGTGTTTGGCACTTTGATAGTGGAGCAACCAAACATATTACCTCATAGCATAGTTTCTTCAGTTCACTTGAGCCTACCCTTATAGGGAATACTGTCACATGTGCCAACAACTCCTCTTATCCTATCATGGGACTTGGTAAGATCATTCTGACTACTATCGGTGGTGGTTCAGAGAGGGGAGAGAGAGAGAGAGAGAGAGAGAGAGATGGATAGAAGGATGCATAGAGGTTAGTGAGAGAGAGAGAGAGGCAAACAGAAGGGTGCATAGAGGTCAGTGAAAGAGAGAGAGAGAGAGAGAGATAGAGACAGAGAGAGAGAGACAGAGAGTAACAAAGATGGATAGATCATGTGCATAGAGGATCGAGAAAGAGAGGGATCAAGAGAAAGAGACAGGGGGAAAGAGAGAGAGAGAGAGAGAGAGAGAGAGAGGAACAGAAGCACAAAGATTCAAAATAGATCGAAGTTAGAGAGAGAGATTCATTGGAATTAGATCTACTCTAAGAAATCGCATAGAGAGAATTTGAGCCTTTTACTCGTGGTGTGATGTAGAATTGACCTACAGAGCTTCAAAGAGAGAGAGAGAGAGAGAGAAAGAGAGAGAGAGGGGGAACGATGGCTAGAAATTGGCACTTATAGAGGGGTCATGCACATAGAGAGAAGGAGATCCACGAGGGGAAGAGAGAGAGAGAGAGAGAGAGAGAGAGAGAGAGAGAGAAAGGCATCGAAGCATAGAGTTGGAAAGGAGATTTGTGTGTGTGTGTGTGTGAGAGAGAGAGAGAGAGAGAGATGCATGGACAGAAGAAATTGCAAGGGAGAGAGAGAGAGAGAGAGAGAAAGGGGAAAAAAGCAACAGAGAGAGAGAAAGAGAGCTTGAATGGGTCGCTACAATAGAAGAAATCGATAAAGAGAGATTTTGAACCTTGGTATTTGATTAATATATATGGAATATAAAACAACATGCTTTACAAGTGATGAATCATGGCAATTGTCCCATTAGCATAAGTAGAGAATGAAAATTTGAGTGTTCTAGAGATTATATTATTGATGAAAGGTAGAGAACTGATGCACTATTGGGATTTGATGAGTAGTGGCTGAGAGAGAGAAATTTTGGAAGAGAGAGAGGCATATGCAATAGATCCGAAGAGAGGTAGAGAGAGAGAGAGAAAGGGGAAATTGCGAGGAGTGAGGGAGAGAGAGAGAGAGAGTGCTATTAGGATATAACACAGAGTGGTAGAACAAAGGGAGAGAAAGAGAGAGAGAGAGAGAGAGAGAGATTTGAAAAGGTATTTTTTTCCTTTTCTTATTTTAGTTTATGTTTATTTGATTAATGACTACTTAAATAAGTAAAAAGAAAATGTGAAATCAAAATAAAAGAAAATATTAATGTAAATAAAAAGAATCATAGATAAATAGAAGAAGTAAAATAAGAATGTGTAAATAGAAACATGGAGAAAAAGAAAAACAAAAAAATATAAAAAGAAAACAAAGTAAAAGAAGATAACTGAATCAAGGCATAAGTTTTTTTCGAGAGAGTACGTTTTTTCGTTTCAAAGATATTAAATTATTTTTTTCCCATGTTCATTTCAGTTCTTTTCAAAAATATCTAAAGTTTTGAAGTAAAGATCGAAGTGCAGAGAGTTCTTTCTGGCCTTGTAACTCAGAAGACAAAACATTGAGCATTATTTTTCATCATGTGCACTCTAACAGAGTTGATACTGATTCTGATCTGCACTATAGCAGAGTTTTAGACAATCCTTACCTTTTTCAAGGATCTTCTACTTGTATTAGGCCCTATACACACACATTATATATTTTGATTTCATTTAGCTTATATTAGGCTATATCCCCTTACTTTGTATATGCCCATGGATGGCAACACTCATGAGTACATGATTATCGAAGTTTCCCATTTCATCATGTGATAGTTAGTAGTATGGTGTCTTTTGTTTCCGAATTCCTCTTGCTCAGACCTACTTCCACTCCTACCCCACCATCCGATTTCATCCACGACATCTTGCTCCCTCTTCCACATTGTCGGAAGGATTTCCTCACTCGACTTAACATTTAGAAAAATAAAAATATTTTGATTTAAAGTTAATTAGTTGATATCTCTCTCACATATTTTTGTAATGCATTGGTTTAAATTGACTAACATTTCTCTTGGGTACCTGCAGGAAAAAGAAGAAATCATATTCAAAATGAAGGGATAATTCATCCTTCTTTTAACTCTTCATTTTATGTCTACTATATGTTTATGAGATCATGTGTATATGTATTCATGATCATAAGAGTACATCTATGTGAGAATAAAGGAGAATTTAAGCATAATTATTTATATGTGCCAATGTTCCTAGGATTGTATATGTGAAATGCACTTAATGTGTGTGTTCATATAAGATTGAATGAGAATGTGGGTTTTAAGCCATATGTATGAATTTGTATATGAATATTTAAAAGATACATATGTATGCATCTGTGTCTAAGTGTTTATGAAATTTTACCTACCTAAGCACGGGTATAAATATGGAGTTCTATGATGTATGTGGGTATAATTAAAACCTATGAATTGTTTAGTTTTCCATAAGTGAGCATATATGTGCATATGTGTTAATATTTTTGTATGTGTGCCTATGTGTTTAGGTCTATAAGGTTTAATATATGTGTACTATGTGATTAGACCCATATTATATGAGTTATAAATGTGCATCTCTATTATGAGTGCATGTGTGCTAACCTTATATGTTTATCTATGTTTATAAGAACATTTGAAATATATATATATAGGCTAATACTTATTTTATATATGGTTAATAAAAATTAACTATATATAAATAAGTAATTTATATTTTAATAGTTATGTATAAATAAGATATATATATTTATTATATGTATATCTATGTGGCTAATTGGTTTATATTCAATATATAACTGAATAAGTTGAGTTGAATTAGGGAATGATTAATTAAAATAAGTATTTAATAATTAAATACTATAATAAAAAAAGATTAATATATTTTTTATGGTTTAAATTAAATATGAGTTTAAGTTATCTGAAAACGTGTGCATGCTGAAGTGGATGTATGTGTGAGTGTGCATGAGAAATAAGGTGAGGTGTGTGATTTAATTGATCGTAAGTATGCGCATATCTGTGTTTGCGTTTGTGTATATAAATGAATGCATAATTATGTTTTTCCTAATGCTCTTCTATAGGTCCGGATTCTTTACAGAGAGAGAGAGAGAATCATAGTTTGAAGCTCCTGCATCTTGTTGATATATTTAGGTAGTGATGTGTGTGAACACACTAGGACCACCGGGGCACTTTTTTCCCTCTTTAGGAGGTTTTTTTTTCCCCGGCTTGTATATACGCCTATTGCCCTAATGGGCTACATATCTTTGTACATTCTCTAGTAATACATTCAGTATTGTGTGTTTGTGCTCCAAGCTTCTTCTTCTTCCTTGTGCTGTTCGCGTGCTTCCGCAGACCTCTATCTCCAACAATTGGTATCAGAGCAGGTCGTCGCTTCATCTAGGGCGCCGTCGACACTCCTTCGTTTGTAGTCTCAAAATCGCATGAATTTTGGTGAGCATACTCAGCATGTTTTCGGGATCAAAACAGCTTTGCTGTGTGGTGCGAAAATCGCGATCTGAGCTCGTTTCGGCCTCCGAACGCACTATCGCAGTGCTTGTGCAAGCTATTTTGTCTTTTTGTGCCAAAGGTATATACCAATTTCTGTTCGCCAGTTTAGGCGTCTCGAAGTCTGCTACAGGTCTAGCAGAACTTGTCTGGGCAGTTCTGTTCAACTTTTGAGATACAGTCAATTTTCTGCATCAAGGTATTTTAGTCACCGGCCATGGCTGAAAGCAGTGATGTATTCCGTATGTTGGTTGTTGAGGATAAGTTGGATGGTACCAACTACCCATTATGGGCTTATATGATGCGACATGTTTTGGTTGCAAAAGGATTGTGGAACATTGTGCAGGGTGTTGAAAGACGTCCTGTTACACCTGTAACGACAGGTACTGCAAATACAGGTGCTGGAGCTGATGAAGATGGTGTCGAAGATGATATTCCACAGATTCCTATTCGTGCAGCTGTTTCTGTTGCACCTACTATAGAGCAAATTCGTTGGCACGGCAGAGATGCCCAGACACATGCATTGATAGCTTTGTCTGTCAAACGTGCCATTATTCCTCATATTCGCTCTTGCAGAACAGCTAGGGATGCTTGGGATACACTTACCACATTGTACCAAGCTAGGAATGAGGCTCGTGTTGCTTACCTCTGAAAACAGTTGGAGATTGAGCATATGAATGAAAGTGATTCTATGGACAGTTTCCTAACAAAGATCAAAGATTTGAAGGAACAATTGATTTCTGCTGATGAGGTTATACCAAATAGCTCACTTGTGCAGACCGTTCTGAATGGTCTTCCTGATTCATATCAGAGTTTTGCTTCTACTCTTTGGTTGATGATGAAAGGCAATCCGAATGCCTTATCATTTGAGGAGTTAGTCTCTGTTCTGTTGCAGGAAGATCAGTCCAGGCAGAACAGGTCCATTATGCGTGTTGCAGATCAAGCTTTCCTTGCTAGTCAGAAGGGCAAAGGAAAATGGAGCTCTTCTACTAGTAAGCAGAAATCTGCAAATGCTACACATTCGAAGAATCAGGATAAAGATGAGAAGAAATCAGAAAAGCAGAAATTGTTTTGCAAGTAGTGTAAAGGGAATGATCATATCATAAAGAACTGTCCAAAACTGGCTGCAAAAGAGGCAAAGAAAAAGGAGGCTGGAATGGTTGTTGCAGAAGCCTCTACACCAAAAACAGAGTCTGCTAATCTTGTGCAGGAAGAAGAATGGGCATTTACTACTGTTTGCAGTTTTGACCCATCTTCTCATGAGCAGTGCATGTCTGCAGTGGACTCAGATGTTTGGTACTTTGATAGTGGGGCGACCAAACATATTACCTCGCAGCGTAGTTTCTTCTCTTCACTCAAGCCTGCCCCTACAGGGAATACTATCACATGCGCCAACAACTCCTCTTATCCTGTTATGGGAGTTGGTAAGATCATTCTGACTACTGCTGATGGTAGCTCTTTCACCTTGTTAGATGCTTTATTTGTGCCAGGGATCAAGAAGAATCTGTTATCAGTTTCTGCATTAGCCAAGATTGGCTTGGTTGTGAAATTCGTTGATGACAGGTGTACAGTTCATGATCTATCAAATGGCGATGTGATTATTGCTTCTGGCAGTTTATGTCATGGGCTGTATAAGCTCATAGACTATGAAAAATCTATGAATGATTCGGCATGTGCAGTTCATGATTCTCAGGCTATGTCAGATGCAAAGCTTCGGCATGCACACTTTGGTCATCTGAATTTTGCTAGTTTGCTATGCCTCCAGAAATCTAATATGGTGTCTTCTTTGCCCAAGCTTGAGGCACCTGGAAAATATGTATGTGAAGGCTGTATTTTGGGCAAAATGCAGCGTTCCTCCTTTCCAAAAGATGGTTCAGTTCGGGCTACGCAGAAATTGCAGCTTGTACATAGTGATGTCTATGGTCCTATGCACACACCCTCTTTTGGGAATTACCTTTACTTCGTGACTTTCATTGATGATTTTTCCAGGCATGCATGGGTATATCCACTCAAAGCAAAGTCCGAAGTGTTCATGTGCTTTAAACAGTTTTTGGTTTTGGCTGAAAATCTGTCAGCATGTAAAATGGGCACCCTCCGTTTTGATCCAAGGGAGGAATATATTTCTTCTAATTTTAATACATTTCTGGCTGAACGTGGGATAAAACACCAGTGTACAGTGCCGTATACACCTCAACAGAATGGAGTTGCTAAACGAAAGAACAGGTCACTCATGGAGATGGCGAGGTGCATGGTCAAGAGTCTGGCTTTACCACATAGTTTCTGGCTTGAGGTTGTCATGTGTGCAGCATATGTACTGAACAGGTGTCCCACTAAAGCGCTGCAGTCTATCACTCCATATGAGGCTTGGCATGACCGCAAGCCATCTGTTGCTCATCTGCGTGTTTTTGGTTGTTTGGCATATGCATTACTGCCTGAACAACATTGCAGAAAACTGGATGATAAGGCAGTAAAATGTATTTCTGTTGGGTACAGTTCTGAAAGTAAAGGCTATCATTTGTATCATCCAAAGACTAAACGCATTCTGGTTAGCCATGATGTTGTCTTTGTGGAAGATGCTATTCAGCCATTGCTTTCATGTACTAAGGAGACATCTGTTAGCTCCAAAGACATGTATGATACGTTGATGCCTCTTTTTACAGGTGGATAGTCTAGTGCTGGTCCTAATGAGGCAACTTCTCAGCCTTTGCAGGTTTCATATGATGATGTAGATCATTCTATTTCTGATGCAGATTTACATGATGCACTTGTTGATGAGAGAGTTGATATTGAGCAGGCAAAAACTATGCCAAAATGGCTGGTGCAGACTTTGTGTGACAGCAAATTAGATGCACCTTTGTCATATCGTACTCGTTCAGGCTCTCATAGTGCCTCCTTTGCATCAGATTGCTATGCTATGGCTGCGTCTAGTCTCTGTGATGAGAATGAGCCTGTTTCTTTTGACGAAGCACAGAATTCAGAAAATTGGATGGCTACCATGCAATCTGAATATGATGTTATAATGAAGAATGGTACATGGTCTTTATGTGACTTGCCTCCTGGCAAGAAGGCCATTGGCACTAAGTGGGTATACAAGCTGAAGCGTAAACCTGATGGTACAGTTGACGGGTATAAGGCTAGGCTTGTTGCAAAGGGTTATGCGCAAGAAAGAGGCATTGCTTTTGATGAGACCTTTGCACCTGCATGCCGTATGACTACTGTTCGGAGCATTTGTGCACTTGCAGCCCATCATGGTTGGAATGTACATCAGTTGGACATTAAAACAACATTTCCGAATGGTGACTTGCATGAAGTGTATGTTTTTCAGCCATGTGGCTTTGTGCAGAAAGGGCATGAAAACCAGGTGTGCAGGTTAAAGAAGGCATTATATGGTTTAAAGCAAGCACCACGTGCTTGGTATGAGAAGATACATGCCTATCTAGTTGCACATGGTTTTGTGAACAGTCCAACTGAAAGCACCTTATATGTTAAGCGTGCTAATGATGTGCTTCTGATCATTGTTGTCTATGTTGATGACATGCTGCTCACTGGTCCTATTGAGAAGCATATTGCTGATTTCAAGGCTGATTTGCATGCCTCATTTGAGATGTCTGATTTGGGGCATTTGCATCACTATTTGCACATTCAGTTTATGCAAGTTGATGGTGGAATGGCTTTGTGTCAAACGAAATATATTGACACATTATTGCAGCGTTTTGGCCTTGAAGATTGTAAGCCTATTGCCACTCCTATGGAGACAAGTTTACGATTGAGTCTTCATGATGCTGGATATGCATTTGATGTTGTTCTCTATCAGCAGGCTGTTGGATGCTTGATTTACTTATGCATTACTCGGCTAGATATTCAGTTTGTTGTCTCACAGATGAGCAGGTTTATGCATTGCCCAGGAGTCATGCATTGGAAGGCGGTTAAGCGCATCTTTCTCTACTTGAGTGGTACTCGGCTACTTGGGTTGTTTTATCCCAAGGGGGGATCACTACCGCCAGATTTGCATGCTTTTTCTGACTCAGATTGGGCTGGTTGCTATGACACTCGTGTGTCCACCAGTGGTTTTTGCTTCATGCTTGGTAGCTCATGTATATCTTGGTTGAGCAAGAAGCAGCCTACTGTGGCCACTTCGAGTTGTGAGGCTGAGTATAGGGCAGCTTTCACAGTGACTGTTGAGTGTGTGTGGCTCATACGCCTTATGGCTGATTTGGGTGTTGGCCAGTCTTCTGCCACCACCATCTTCACTAACAGTCAGAGCGCATTGGCAGTTGCGAGGAACCCTGTGTTCCATGCTCACAATAAGCACATTGAGGTGCATTATCACTATGTCAGGGAGAGGTTCTCTGCTGGAGAGATCAACTTGGCATATGTGCCCACGCAGGAGAACATTGCAGACCTTTTCACGAAGGCTCTGCCTAGGGAGAAGTTTGAAGCTTTCCGCAAAGCTTTGGGCTTACTTCCTTTTGTGGAGTGATTTCCACATATCTTGGCACTTCCTTATACATGAGTGCCAGTTCCTTGTTCACCGCATCACTCCAAGGGGGGATTCGTTGATATATTTAAGTAGTGATGTGTGTGAACACACTAGGACCGTCGGGGCACTTTTTTCCCTCTTTAGGAGGTTTTTTTTCCCCCGGCTTGTATATATGCCTATTGCCCTAATGGGCTACATATCTTTGTACATTCTCTAGTAATACATTCAGTATTGTGTGTTTGTGCTCCAAGCTTCTTCTTCTTCCTTGTGTTGTTCGCGTGCTTCCGCAGACGTCTATCTCCAACACATCTTCTTTCCCTCCCCTTCCTCCATCCTGGCAGATACAGACATGCTTACGCACGCATTGATGAGAGAGAGTGTTCTTTAGACCTTCTTCTTTTCCCCTCCTTCCATCGTCTATTGCAGACAAACTCTGAGAGATCCTGGTGGCTCTGCTCACACTCGATAGAGAATTGCAGAGGTGGTGCTGTTGGAATCTGAAGTCCATAGAAGTTAAGAGAGATAGAGATATTTTAACTTCTTCACCTCCAACATCTATGCACGCAAGCAGATATCGCAGCAGACAATCGTTCAGAGATGCCTATGCGATCGGTGAGGGAGAGAGAGATATGTGGGGAGAAGCCACTGGATAGCACAGAGAAAAATAAGGGGAGAGGTAGACATAATGCACACCGATAGAGAAACTGGGGGGGTGTGCTAACTAATGGCGCAGAAGAAATGGATTCATGGCAACATTGTTTGAGAGAGAGAGAGAGAGAGTTATTTTTCCCCCTTCTCCTCCCTTTGGCAACAGCGTGCACGGAGGACGAAGAGAGAGAGAGAGAGACAAAGAGAGAGAGATATATATATTTTCCCCCTTCTCCTCCCTTTGGCGACAGTGTGCATGGAGGACGAAGAGAGAGAGAGAGAGAGCGAGAGAGAGAGAGAGAGCGAGTAATGCACACCGACAAAGAAATTGGGGGGGTGTGCTAACTGATGGTGCAGAAGAAATGGAGGCATGGCAACGCTGTTTGAGAGAGAGAGAGAGAGAAAGAAAGTGAGAGAGAGAGAGAGAGAGAGTTACTTTTCCCCCTTCTCCTCCCTTTGGCGACAGCGCACACGAAGGACGAAGAGAGAGAAAGAGATAGAGAGAGAGAGAGAGAGAAAGAGAGAGAGATTGTTCGATATCTTATGGTAGGTGAGTCTATTTTCATGCTCACATAAAAAGTTTTGTATATGACACATGTTGTCTACTTGTTTGGCTATAAGCATTCAATATCTAGAGAGTTCTTCTTTTTATGTTCTTCAAAACTTATTCGAACTTCAATCTATTCAAGTTATCAATTAATGTTCGCATGGCTACTTGAATTTCATATTCGGTCAATGGATTTATACTATGATGCGATTGTTTTTGTCCCATAATTAGTTGGTTGGCACAAGGTCCTTTGCTTATCTGCAACGTTATATTGCATTAGATCATTACTAATATTATAGTCCCCAAATGTGTATTTGTTATTGTAGTATAAAGGATTGCAAAGTGGAAAATATGATCGATAGAGATGAAAAGTAAAGGGAGTGGCATGCGTGTGGCATGCATGTGTATATGATATGGGAGTCATGTATGTATGTGTGGCCATGCATGTGAGAGTATAAGGGGGAATGAATGCATAAGAGAGAGATGTGCACATGTATGCATGTATGTTAGATTAAGATATAAGTGTAAACATGTAAATGTATGTTTGCATGTATGCAAGTATATGTTTGTATGTATTCATGTGCATGTGTGCATGAGAATGTGAAAGTATGCATATAAGTATATGCATAAGTATTTATGAATGTGAGATAATATTTTTGTGTGCATGTGTGCATGTGTGCATGTGTGCATAAGTGTGATGTGCACAAATGCATATGCATAGAAGTTAGGATGTGTATTGATGCATGTGTGCATGTATGCATAAGTGAATGTGTACATGTGCATGTATGATAATGTTTGGAAAGTGTGCATAAATTCAAGTATAGTTATAAAAAGATGCATATGTATGATACATATATGCATGTGATGTGATGCATATATGCATGTGATGTGATGCATGTATGCATGACTAACTTTTGCATGTATGCAAGTTCATGTATGCATGTATGTTAGCATATGTAGTATGAATGTGTATGCATGTATAGTTAATGTATGCATATGAAGTTTGATATATGTTAGTATGTATGCATGTTAGTATGAGTGTATCTATGCATAAGTGTATGCATGTTAGTATGAGTGCATGTATGCATGAGTGTATGCATATTAGTCTGAATGTATGTATGTATGATTTTATGCATGTGAGTATGATGCATGTGTATATGAGTATATGCATGCCTAAGTGAGTGTGATGTGCAAAAATGCATATGCATGAAAGTTGGGATGTGTGCATGTACATGTGTAGTGTAAATTAGTGCATGTGCATATGAGAGTGTGCATGTGCATGTAGAAGGCATGAGATAATGCATGTGCATATTAGGTTAATGCATATGCATATGAACATGAAGATAATGTATGCATGAGAAGTCACATATGCATGTATGCATGTGTGCATGTGAAGAATGTGTGCATGTATGCATGTGTAGGTATGCATGTGTGCATGTGAAGAATGTATGCATGTATGCATGTGTAGGTATGCATGTGTGCATGTGAAGAATGTGTGCATGTATGCATGTGTAGGTATGCATGTATGCATGTGTAGGTATGCATGTATGCATGTGTAGGTATGCATGTGTGCATGTGAAGAATGTGTGCATGTATGCATGTGTAGGTATGCATGTGTGCATGTGAAGAATGTATGCATGTATGCATCTGTAGGTATGCATGTGTGCATGTGAAGAATGTGTGCATGTATGCATGTGTAGGTATGCATGTGTGCATGTGAAGAATGTGTCCATGTATGCATGTGTGCATGTGAAGAATGGTATGCATGTGTGCATGTGAAGAATGTGTGCATGTATGCATGTGTAGGTATGCATGTGTGCATGTGAAGAATGTGTGCATGTATGCATGTGTAGGTATGCATTTGTGCATGTGAAGAATGTATGCATGTATGCATCTGTAGGTATGCATGTGTGCATGTGAAGAATGTGTGCATGTATGCATGTGTAGGTATGCATGTGTAGGTATGCATGTGTGCATGTGAAGAATGTGTGCATGTATGCATGTGTGCTTGTGAAGAATGGTATGCATGTGTGCATGTATGCATGTGTGCATGTATGCATGTGTGCATGTATGCATGTGTGCATGTGAAGAATGGTGTGCATGTATGCATGAGAAATGTTAAAGAATGTATGATGCATGAATGCATGGCTGACTTTTGCATGTATGCGAGTTCATGTATGCATGTATGTGATGCATGTATGCATGTGTGTTTATGCTTGAGCATATGAGTATGCATGTGTGCATGTGTATATGTAGAGTATGTGCATATGTAGAGCATGTGCATATGCAATGTAAGTATGCATATGTATGTGTAATGCATGTAAGCTTGTGTATGTATGCATAAATGCATCTGCATGTGTATGAATTTAACAAATAAGTGAATGATGCATGTATGCATGTGAGGTGTGTTTGCATGTATGCATGTGAGTGTGCATGTCCATATTAAAGCTAGTACATGTGCATATGAGTAAATGCATAAGTACATGTGCATAAATGAAGTAGGTAGATGATATGATTGAATGTATGTGCATATGTAAAATATGTGCATATACCTATTTAAAATAGATGTGTCTAGGAGTTAAATACATGCGTTTAATTATGCATAAAAACATATTTAGATTAATAAATGAGTGTTTTATGTTAATTAAAAGCATACGTATGTTGTCTAATGCTCTTCTGCAGATCACTGTGAAAAGACTTTGACGAGTATTGAAGAAGATTGGACGAGATGACGAGATTGAAGCTGCTTATGATATTTAGAAATATAAATTTGTATAGGAATATTTTCTGAGAGTTGTATTAGATCTTATTATAAGAATTTGTATAGGCTTAGATTTGATCCTAAAATTTTTCATACTTTCACTTTACGATTTACTTAAGATCTATATATTCCGTTTTCATATGTCTAAGAATTTAGCATCAACAAGCGAATCTATTACAGGAAATAAAGATTTAGATAACTCTTTTGTTTTAGGAACACTTCTACTGTCATCTATTGAAAGTACGATTAGGAACGAAAGTGAAGGAATAGAAATAATTAAAGATCAAATAGTTGATGAAACTTTACGTTCGGTAGAATACGATCGTAACGTATCTAGGGTTTTGCCTTTACTTTCAATAGTTTTATCGGAACTTGAGAATAAAGAAGATTTGTTTCCACCCAACTTAAAAAGAAATACTAATTCAAATCAAAACAAAAACATGGTAGTTGATATAATTAAAAATAGAATAACTAGTGAAGAGTTAGTTTTTCCTTCATATTTAGACGCTTTAGCTAAGTATAGGAACGCACTACCATACGATCCATAGTGTTCTCCTTTTCATGAATACAAATATTGCTTCCACGAGTAAAACTCCAATTAAAAAGAAAATAGATAACTCTTTCATTTTAAATACACTTTTACCTACTCCATTAGAAAATAATACTGCTCAAATTAAAGAAAACAAGAATAATATAAAAGAAGTAGAAAAAGTGAAAGATCTTATTTTATCTTATTGTATCTTATTGTATAATCAAATCTGGATTTAGTGCATTTCTATCCTCTTCGGGGAGTTGAGATAAACGTCTCATAAACTCACCATGAAGATGAGTTAAGGACTCATTGCTCTTTAAAGAGTTTATCCATTGCAAAAATCCTTCCCGACTATGCTGGCTAAAGTCCTCAAGATAGAACATCTTATGTAATTCTTTTCTAAATTCTTCCCAAGGTTTGTTGGCGTGTTCTTGTATACTTTCTAGACTTGAACTAGAAACAACACAGCCAAAATATTTGACTTAAACATCATCAGGTAAACCTTGGATTTGCACTTGCTCCTCAAATGCATCCAAGTACTCTGTAATGTTTAAGCCAATGAATTTGCCTTTTTCTCTTAAAATGGCATGGACTGTGTGTGTTCCTTGCTTCTCAATCATCATATTTTTGAAATCTCCTCCTTTTTGCATTCTTGATAATGCTTTGAATGGAGTAGAAGATCCCTAATGGCAGGTTCTAATTGTTCCCTAAATTGCCTAAACCTATCACTAGTTGATAAAGCCAGGGATCTTGGCTTTACCTAATCCTAGGCTTTACTATTACTAACTTCTTTTCTTAAATATTTTCTTTTTCCTAAATTTATACTTATCTCTTTGACTTGATCTTTTGAATTTATAATTAGATTTTTCTTTTACTTTATAAGTTTTTAATTTTTTAGAACTTTTTAGAACTTAAATTTTTAAACCTTTTTAATTCTAGAGATTTCTCTAATAAAGTAGTTAAATTTTATGAAATATATTTCCTTGATTTATATCTTTTTGTTTTTTAATAAAAAATACTATTAATTTCCTTAATAATATTCTCTTTGATTGATTTTGGATAAAACAAGAAAGAAATAAAAGCAACAACTCTAAATCAAGAGAACCTAAACCTAAAACCCTTTTTATGCTATAAAATTCTTTTTATGCAATGAAATAAATATGAAGTAAATTTGAGTGTATAATTGAACTCTCAAAAAGTTCTACTTTATTAGAAGAGCTAGAAAGTGTTTCTCAAGAGAATTTAGAATCAAATCTGATTATTCTTAACTCTATTCAAGAATATGAGATTATTAGTGATTTTATCCTAGAATATAAAGTTAACATAGAAGCCAAAATACAAAACTATAGAAAAAAAAATAAAGATTGTAGCTCAACCCTTACCCAAAGATAGTCATGATATATTTTGTCGAGTAGCAGATGACCCTATACTTAGAGATCGATTAGAGATCGATCTAAGATAGGTCATATATTTACAGAGGAGAGTAAGAAATATATTAAATTCGGTAATGAATTTCTTTCTCACATAGAAAAAGATCAGTTTACAAAGATGATTGTTCGACGTGGTAAAGCGTTTTCTTTATTCCCACACGAAATAGGATGTGCAGACCCAAAGTTAGTAGCACCGATGATTATTTTCACTGTATCACACATTCCTTGGAATCTTCGTTCGATACCAGTCCCAAAGGCTCATTTACCTGAGCTAATGAGACTGTTAAAGGAGAAGATTTCCATGAGAATCTTAGAACCATCCTCAGCACCATATTCCAATAGGTGGTTCACGGTACCGAAAAAGAGCAGGAAGCTACGCTTTATCCAAGATCTACATCCTATGAATAAAGTCACTATTAGGAATGTAGGAAGGGGTCCCATTGTAGATGAGTTTTGCCGAGGCATTTGCCGGTCATTCCATCTATTCAATGGGAGACCTGTATTCAGGGTATGATCAGTTTCAATTAGCTATTGAGAGTCGAGATGTGACCACAATGAAGACTCCCTTGGGTTTAGTATGCATGTGTACTTTACCACAAGGAGCGGTGAATTTTGTGGCACACATGATGAATGCTATGAATTTGGTCTTACATGACTTTATCCCAAAAGTGACAATGCCTTTTATTGATGACATTCCAATAAAAGGGTGTGTGGAAAAAGAAAAAGATAAAATTTTAGATTCATCCGGTTGCAGAAAGTTTGTTTCCAGCCATATTTCGGATTGTGAAAAGATATTTCAAAGATTTGAAGAGGTTGGACTAACTTTCTCCCTAGAGAAATCTACTTTTGGTGTTAATTATGAAGTGCTGATAGTTGAACATTTATGCTGTCATTATGGTCGTAGGCCTTATCCAGCAAAAGTGGATGCCATTAGTAGGATTTTTGAGCGATGTCGCAATGTTAATGAAGTAAGGAGATTCTTAGGTGCATGTGTTTTCTATGTCATTTGGATCCCTCACTTTGCTCACATAGCGAACCCACTTTATGATTTATTGAGAAAAAGAAAGAAATTCTTTTGGACAGATGAGCATACTAGAACAATGAAATATCTAAAGCAATTGCTTATCAATGTTGGCTATGAGCTTATTGTAGTTTGTGTGTGAACCCTCTCCCTGTAAGAGAATAATCCAATCCTCTTCTTATCTTCTTTTTATTGGTTGAAAGCTTCTCCAAGTTTGTATAAAAAGACCATTTCGGTCACATAATGAATGGCACACTTGTTTGTTCTTATTCGTGCGTACATGTGAGAAGAACTATCCTTTCCTTTTCTTATCTTGTCATGTATGAAGGAGAGTTCTCACTCTACTGTTGGCGAGTCCACTTTTCTCTCTCCCTTATCGCTTCACTGTACCTCATCCCTCACCTCTGTCTTCATTGTTGTTGTACCATCGTTAGAAGGAACAAGAAGTGGTATCAGAGCCGATTTCAGCCTGGACATAGTTGGTACTCCCTGACTTCGGTGGAAGAACTGGCGTGTCAAAAAGCTATCGTTGCTCTATTGCCCCTACAAAACTATGCACTCCATGAGGTCCTGTGGAATCGGCCCGGAGATAGAATTATTCTGGAGTAGCAGAATTCTCAAGTTCAACGTAGATTATGAGTCAAGTATTTTTTGTGGATTATGGTTGTGCTACAGATAGAGTGAGACGGGTACGACTGGCAAGGTTGCCAGGCAACGTCCAAGATTTGCAACAGTAGATGATGTTCGTGTGTTCAAAAGACAACAAAGCAGCATCTCTCTCTCTAGTTCTATCGAAGAGAGGTGCAACTCAATACCTATTACCTGCCCGATCTGTAACATGTGAAGGCCATGCGAAATCTGCGCGATCTGTAACATGTGAAGGCCATGCGAAATCAGAGTCAAAGGAATAACGTGTGCAGTATAACACTAAAGGCACATTATCTTGTTCTATCCATGCGTATACATTTCTTTTTTTCTCTCTCTACTATCGAGTATAACTGCCATAGCCATCTCTGTACTTGAACCCTCCTTCTTGAGTGCAAAAGTGTCAATAAGTTTGGGACAAGCATTTGACAACAGTCATAGATTTTGCCACTCCGTCGTAGTATTATGAAGCACATATTATGCAAATTATCTCACGCATGAAGAGAGCTCTTGTATAAGTGACAAGGAGCATAACCTTTAGTGCTCTATAATAATTCTTACGTGTAAGTTTGAGCATGCCATGTATATATATTTCTTTTTTATTTCCATGGGATTAGACACTGCCCTCCTCCTTGAGTGGTAAGACCTTCCCAATCGGAATAAAATTCTAGAAATCAAGGTTTTGTAAGGAGTTAGACACTGCCAAGGTGAGTCACTTTGGTAAGACCTCTCCAAAATGAGTGAAAAGCCTCTAGACAAGTTCAATGGTCAAGGATTTCACACATGGCAAACAAAAATCAAGGGGTATCTCATGACAAAATAGTTATGGTCCGTCACAAAACCATTAGCACCAAACGAAACACTTGAACATAGAAGAGGGCTACTATATTTCACGGAAAAAGATGAGCAAGCACTTGGAATGTTACTCACATCTCTTGACAATAACTATGTACATTTTTTGGATGATTGCACCACTGCAAATCAAGCATGGATCACTCTAGAACAAAATTTTGGAGCTATTTCTAGAAACTCCAAAATAGCATTGAAAATGCAACTTTATTCTCTTACCATGTCACAAGGAGAAGACATACCTACCCTTGTCAACAAGTTAAAAAGTATTTGTACCCAATTAGCTTATGTGCAATGCCCCATTGAAAATGAGGATCAAGTAGCCGTCCTACTCAAAGCGGTTCCCAATTATAAATTTGGACAAATTGTAACTGTTCTTAAAGAAAAAGACCCTATCCCTAGATTAGAAGATGTCATAAACTCTCTACAACAGCATGAAAATAAGTTGAAAACGCATGATGAATTCACAACAAATGCCTTGGTTGTAAGAGCTACAAAATGCATTCATTGTAATCGCACCAACCACTTGTCAAAGGAGTGCTATCAAATCAATCCTTGTAAAATATGTGGTAAAACCAACCATGCTACAAAGCATTGTCGTCTACGCAACAACAACGTCAACAACAACAAAGGAGCTTTCAACAAAAATCCAAGCAATGTCAACATAGTGGAGAAGACAAATGAAGAAGAAGCTCAAGTCAATTTCGTCTATGACTATGTGTTGTAAAACATCCACTTTGTACCATCCTCATATTTATAGGGAAGGATTTGTACCACCCATGAGTTTGTTGAAGGAAGGATATAAACATTGTACCACCTTCGTTGTACATGGGAAGGAATCATATTTATACCACCCTAGCCTAGCTGTGATCGCACCAACCACTTGTCAAAGGAGTGCTATCAAATCAATCCTTGTAAAATATGTGGTAAAACCAACCATGCTACAAAGCATTGTCGTCTACGCAACAACAACGTCAACAACAACAAAGGAGCTTTCAACAAAAATCCAAGCAATGTCAACATAGTGGAGAAGACAAATGAAGAAGAAGCTCAAGTCAATTTCGTCTATGACTATGTGTTGTAAAACATCCACTTTGTACCATCCTCATATTTATAGGGAAGGATTTGTACCACCCATGAGTTTGTTGAAGGAAGG
Organism: Ceratopteris richardii; assembly: GCA_020310875.1. Lineage (NCBI taxonomy): Eukaryota > Viridiplantae > Streptophyta > Polypodiopsida > Polypodiales > Pteridaceae > Ceratopteris > Ceratopteris richardii. The sequence goes on along the minus strand of CM035425.1, from coordinate 60,413,615 downwards.
ATATAAACATTGTACCACCTTCGTTGTACATGGGAAGGAATCATATTTATACCACCCTAGCCTAGCTGTGAGGAAAGGATAGTCCCTATAAGAGCTATGTACAATCAGCTCAAGGTGGGGATTGTTGGCTATGAGCTTATTGTAGTTTGTGTGTGAACCCTCTCCATGTAAGAGAATAATCCAATCCTCTTCTTATCGTCTTTTTTATTGGCTGAAAGCTTCTCCAAGCTTGTATAAAAAGACCATTTCGGTCACATAATGAATGGCACACTTGTTTGTTCTTATCCGTGCGTACGTATTGACTATACAGGAAATAAGCCTGTAATCCTAACTCTTGACACTAGTCCTATTCGTATAGGCTGGGTCATTGGAAAGGATGATGAGGAGGAGCAAAGGTACGCAGTTCGCTTTAGAGTGAAGATCTTACATGATACTCAAAGGAATTACCCTCAAATTAAAAGAGAATTATGGGGATTAGTTACAGCTTTAACAACAGATAAAGAATACTTTATAGGAGCTAATGTAATAGTAGAGACTGATTGTCTTCCATTAATAGGTTTAATAGCCAATTGTTCATCTCCATGTATAACTATGTTATGATGGATAGCCTTTATTATATTTATTAATCTTGCTTTTGTTCATATGGTCGCTAAGCATAACACCGTTGCTGATATGCTTTCAAGAGCAAAGTTCGACGATGATAGTGAAGCAATAAATAATCATATAAATTTAATAAATTATGAAACATCTACCTATGTATATGAGAGATTTAGAGAAGATGATTATGAAGGAGAGTGGCGAGATATAGGATACTATCTGAGTTCGTTTCAGCCTCTTCCAAGCTGGTCTTCAAATCGATTCCGGAACATCAGGAAGAAGTCTTTCAACTTCTTCTTGAAAGATGGATATCTTTGGAGACATGCTAGCGGAAAGGTACAAAACCCTCAAAGAGTTCTAGGCTTAAAAGTTTTTCAAGTGCAAGTTATGCAAAAGATGCATGAAAGCCTTTGGGCTGGTCATAAAGCCTTTTTAGCTAAGTATGCGAAGATTAGGAAAAGATACTAGTGGCCAAAGATGTATGTAACTATTAAAGAATTTGTGATCACTTGTATTACGTGCCAGTTACATTCCTCTGTCAAGCATAGAGACCCCCTTCACCCGACCTATCCACCTTGTATTCATTACAAGTGGGTAGTCGACCTTGTGACCATGCCTAAAAGCAATAGTGGTATGAGATATATCGTTCTAGCATGAGAAGATTCGACATACCACATCGAGGGTAGAGCGCTTCGTTCTAATACTACTTATAATGAATGCGTATTCCTTTTAGAAGAAGTAATATCCAGATTTGGATATGTAGAAAAAGTAGTAGCAGATCGAAGTGAGTTAGATGCTAGAGAGGCAAGAGAATTCTTTGCACATCATGGGATTCGATTGTCTCTTAGAACTGCCTATAATCCAGAAGCAAATGGTAAAATAGAACGAGGGCATCCTTCCATAGTGAAGGCTATTTTGAAAGGTTGCCATGGAGATATTGGACAATGGCCAAAATATCTCCCATTTGCTCTTTGAGCTGATAGAATGACGTACACGAGAACAACTGGTTTTATGTCAGCTGAACTCATGTACTGTTAGGAGCCAACATTTCCCATACATACTCAAAGAGTTAATTGGATGAGTTTAGGTTGGAAAGATAATGTTTCACGAGAGGAATTATTAGCACTCAGGATTAAACAATTAAAACAAGGTAACGAAAATTTAAAAGAAGCAATTAAAAAATTAAAAACATCACGGCTCAAAAATAAAATATACTTTGATAAGAAACATCGATTAAGGCCGCAACCAATAGAGAGTGGTGATTGGTGCTTGTATATGATAGTACTTTCGATGCTCAATACGATGCACGCCATAAACTAACTAAATGTTGGTTCAGACCTTATGTTGTTGTTTCGATTTTTGAGACAGGTACTTATAAATTACAAGAATTTAATGGTTCCGTGTTAAGAAATTTGATTGCAGGAAAAAGAATAAAGTTGTTTAAAAGAAGAGAAAGCAGTAAGTTCGAATTGGACAAAGGCTTCCTGGAGGACGAAGATGAAGACGAAGAATAACCAGGTGACTTAATTCTAATTATTCTTATTATTTATTTTTCTCTTCATGCATTTCATAAATAGGGTTTATTTGTTTCTGATGTAAAGAGGAAATTTATTAAAATTATCTAAATAATGAACGAGAAATTAAAGTGGGAATATTTATATAAGTTGAAGATCTAATTTAGGGAACTTATATTGTGTTGTGAAGATAGGAGAGAGGAACACTTGAACTGCAACTCTTAGTAAAAGAGAATTTACTTTATACTAGTAGACTTCTTTACTTTCTGAACCCGTTTAGCAAATGAGATCCTAGTTCTGGTTGTAGCATATTTCTAGATCCTCTGCTCTGATTAGGGGTTAAGCCTTTCCCCTTAAACAAAAAAGTTGTGAAGAAAAATAAGAAAAGAGAAAAATGAGAACATCAAGCAGTACATTAATGGCTACTACAAGATGGGAAAAAGAAAAGAAAAAGAAAGAAGAAAAGAAAAAAGAGTACAAAGAAAAAGAAAAAATATATATGATTCAGTTGTGGTCTCGAAACCACTTCTGAAATACTTTGCAGGCTATATGAGGAGGAGGTTTGTTGCAGAAGAATTAGTTAGATGTATCTTATAGTGGACGTCTAAGAAATAAAAGAAAGCATACTTATATAAATTAAATTCTACTAAAGAATAGGGTTAATGGAATGGTAAGTACCTCAATTATCTAAATAACCTTTATAGGATTTTCTAAAAGAGTACAAAGAAAAAGAAAAAATATATATGATTCAGTTGTGGTCTCGAAACCACTTCTGAAATACTTTGCAGGCTATATGAGGAGGAGGTTTGTTGCAGAAGAATTAGTTAGATGTATCTTATAGTGGACGTCTAAGAAATAAAAGAAAGCATACTTATATAAATTAAATTCTACTAAAGAATAGGGTTAATGGAATGGTAAGTACCTCAATTATCTAAATAACCTTTATAGGATTTTCTAAATTTGTATTTCTGACCGAAATGATTTCCAATTCATATTTATGTAATTTTAGAAATTTTTCTTTCTTATCACAAACATAATTAGAAATTAGAAGCATTTTTTATAATATTATTTAGAGTTAAATTATAGATTTTACCAAAGGATTTGATACTGCTTTCCATTGAATTGTAGGTTGGCCCATCGAGGATGATGTGCAGGATTGGTGGGGGCAGATGTCGAAAGGATTTCCTCACTCGAGTTAACATTTAGAAAAATTAAAATATTTTGATTTAATTCAATTAGTTGATATCTCTCTCACATATTTTTGTAATGCATTGGTTTAAATTGTCTAACATTTCTCTTGGGTACCTGCAGGAAAAAGAAGAAATCATATTCAGAATGAAGGGATAATTGATCCTTATTTTAATTATGCATTTTATGTCTACTATATGTTTATGAGATCATGTGTATATGTATTCATGATCATAAGAGTACATCTATGTGAGAATAAAGGAGAATTTAAGCATAATTATTTATATGTGCCAATGTTCATAGGGTTGTATATGTGAAATGCACTTAATGTGTGTGTTCATATACGAGTGAATGAGAATGTTGGTTTCAAGCCATATGTATGGATTTGTATATGAATATTTAAAAGATACATATGTGTGCATCTGTGTCTAAGTGTTTATGAAATTTTACCTACCTAAGCACGGGTATAAATATGGAGTTCTATGATGTATGTGGGTATAATTAAACCCTATGAATTGTTTAGTTTTCCATAAGTGAGCATGTATGTGCATATGTGTTGATATGTTTGTATGTGTGCCTATGTGTTTAGGTCTATAAGGTTTAATATATGTGTACTATGTGATTAGACCCATATTATATGACTTATAAATGTGCATCTCTATTATGAGTGCATGTGTGCTAACCTTATATGTTTATCTATGTTTATAAGAACATTTAATATATATATGTATATATAGGCTAATACTTATTTTATATATGGTTAATAAAAATTAACTATATATAAATAAGTAATTTATATATAGTTGATTCGGATTATGAAAAGATATTTCAAAGATTTGAAGAGGTTGGAATAACTTTCTCCCTAGAGAAATTTACTTTTGGTGTTAATGAAAAGCTGATAGTTGGACATTTATGCGGTCATTATGCTTGTAGGCCCTATCCAGCAAAAGTTGATGCCATTAGTAGGATTTCTGAGTGATGTCGCAATGTTAGTGAAGTAAGGAGATTCTTAGGTGCATGTGTTTTGTATGTCATCTGGATCCCTCACTTTGCTCACATAGCGAACCCACTTTATGATTTATTAAGAAAAAGAAAGAAATTATTTTGGACAGATAAGCATACTAGAATAATGAAACATCTAAAGCAATTGCTTATCAATGCTCCTATTTTGAAACGTATTGACTATACAGGAAATAAGCCTGTAATTCTAACTGTTGACACTAGTCCTATTCGTATAGGTTGGGTCATTGGGCAGGATGATGAGGAGGAGCAAAGGTACGCAGTTCGCTTTGGAGCGAAGATCTTACATGATACTCAAAGGAATTACCCTCAAATTAAAAGAGAATTATAGGGATTTGTTACAGGTTTAAAAACAGATAAAGAATACTTTATAGGAGCTAATGTAATAGTAGAGACTGATTGTCTTCCATTAATAGGTTTAATAGCCAATTTTTCATCTCCAGATATACCTATGTTAGGATGGATAGCCTTTATTAAATTTATTAATCTTGCTTTTGTTCATATTGCCGGTAAACATAACACCGTTGTTGATATGCTTCCAAGAGCAAAGTTGGACAATGATAGTGAAGCAATAAATAATCATATAAATTTAATAAATTATGAAACATCTACCTATATATATGGGAGATTTAGAGAAGATGATTATGAAGGAGAGTGGCGAGATATAGGATTCTATCTGAGTTCGTTTCAGCCTCTTCCAAGCTGGTCTTCAAATCGATTCTGCAACATCAAGAAGAAGTCTTTCAACTTCTTCTTGAAAGATGGATATCTTTGGAGACATGCTAGAGGAAAGGTATGACACCCTCAAAGAGTTTTAGGCTTAAAAGTTTTTCGAGTGCAAGTTATGCAAGAGATGCATGAAAGCCTTTGGGTTGGTCATAAATGCTTTGTAGCTACGTATGAGAAGATTAGGGAAAGCTACTAGTGGCCAAAGATGTATGTAACTATTAAAGAATTTGTGATCACTTGTATTACATGTCAGTTACATTCCTCTGTCAAGCATAGAGACCCCCTTCACCCGACCTATCCACCTTGTATTCATTACAAGTGGGTATTCAACCTTGTGACCATGCTTAAAAGCAATAGTGGTATGAGATATATCGTTCTAGCATGAGAAGATTTGACAAACCACATCGAGGGTAGAGCGCTTTGTTCTAATACTACTTATGATGTATGCGTATTCCTTTTAGAAGAAGTAATATCCAGATTTGGACATGTAGAAAAAGTAGTAGCAGATCAAGGTGAGTTAGATGCTAGAGAGGCAAGAGAATTCTTTGCACATCATGGGATTCGATTGTCTCTTACAATTGCCTATAATACAAAAGCAAATGGTAAAATAGAACGAGGGAATCCTTCCATAGTGAAGGCTATTTCGAAAGGTTGCCATGGAGATATTGAACAATGGCCAAAATATCTCCCATTTGCTCTTTGGGCTGATAGAATGACGTACACGAGAACAACTGGTTTTATGTTAGCTGAACTCATGTACTCTCAGAAGCCGACATTTCCCATACATACTCAAAGAGTTAATTGGATGAGTTTAGGTTGGAAAGATAATATTTCACGAGAGGAATTATTAGCACTTAAGATTAAACAATTAAAACAAGGTAACGAAAATTTATAAGAAGCAATTAAAAATTAAAAATATCATGGCTAAAAAATAAAATATACTTTGATAAGGAACATTGATTAAGGCCGCAACCAATAGAGAGTGGTGATTGGATGCTTGTATATGATAGTACTTTCGATACTCAATACGATGCATGCCATAAACAAACTAAACATTGGTTCGGACCTTATGTTGTTGTTTCGATTTTTGAGACATGTACTTATAAATTACGAGAATTTGATGGTTCTGTGTTAAGAAATTTGATTGCAGGAAAAATAATAAATTTGTTTAAAAGAAGAGAAAGCAGTAAGTTCGAATTGGACAAAGGCTTCTTGGAGGATGAAGATGAAGACGAAGAATAACTAGGTGACTTAATTCTAATTATTATTATTATTTATTTTTCTCTTCATGCATTTCATAAATAGGGTTTTATTTGTTTCTGATATAAAGAGGAAATTTATTAAAATTACGTAAATAATGAACGAGAAATTAAAAAGGGAATATGTATATAAGTTGAAGATCTAATTTAGGGAACTTATATTGTGTTGTGAAGATAGGAGAGAGGAACCTTTGAACTGCGACTCTTAGTAAAAGAGAATTTACTTTATACTAGTAGACTTCTTTACTTTCTGAACTCGTTTAGCAAATGAGATCCTAGTTCTGGTTGTAGCATATTTCTAGATCCTCTGCTTTGATTAGGGGTTAAGCCTTTTCTGTTGATATATTTAGGTAGTGATGTGTGTGAACACTCTAGGACCGCCGGGGCACTTTTTTCCCTCTTTAGGAGGTTTTTTTCCCCCGGCTTGTATATACGCCTATTGCCCTAATGGGCTACTTATCTTTGTACATTCTCTAGTAATACATTCAGTCTTGTGTGTTGTGCTCCAAGCTTCTTCTTCTTCCTTGTGCTGTTCGCGTGCTTCCGCAGACGTCTAACTCCAACAATTGGTATCAGAGCAGGTCGTTGCTTCTTCTAGGGCGCCGTCGACACTCCTCCGTTTGCAGTCTCAGATTCGCATGAAATTTGGTGAGCATACTCAGGGTGTTTCCTAGATCAAAACATCTTTGCTCTGTGGTGCTGAAATCGCGATCTGAGCTCGTTTCGGCCTCCGAACGCACTATCGCAGCGCTTGTGCAGGCTATTTCGTCCTTTTGTGCCAAAGGTATATACCAGTTTCTGTTCACCAGTTTAAGCGTCTCGAAGTCTGCTACAGGTCTAGCAGAACTCGTCTGGGCAGTTCCGTTCAACTTTTTGAGATACAGTCAATTTTCTACATCAAGGTATTTTAGTCACCGGCCATGGCTGAAAGCAGTGATGTATTCCGTATGTTGGCTGTTGAGGATAAGTTGGATGGTACAAACTACCCATTATGGGCTTATATGATGCGACATGTACTGGTTGCAAAAGGATTGTGGAACATTGTGCAGGGTGTTGAAAGACGTCCTGTTACACCTGTAACGACAGGTACTGCAAATACAGGTGTTGGAGCTGATGAAGATGGTGTCAAAGATGATATTCCGCAGATTCCTGTTCGTGCTGCTGTTTCTGTTGCACCTACTGCAGAGCAGATTCGTTGGGATGGCAGAGATGCCCAGGCACATGCATTGATAGCTTTGTCTGTCAAACGTGCCATTATCCCTCACATTCGCTCTTGCAGAACAGCAAAGGATGCTTGGGATACACTTACCACTTTGTACCAGGCTAGGAATGAGGCTCGTGTTGCTTACCTCCGAAAACAGTTGGAGAGTGAGCACATGAATGAAGGTGATTCTATGGACAGTTTTCTTACAAAGATCAAAGACCTGAAGGAACAATTGATTTCTACTGATGAGGTTATACCAGATAGCTCACTTGTGCAGACCGTTCTGAATGGCCTTCCTGATTCATATCAGAGTTTTGCCTCTACTCTTCGGTTGATGATGAAAGGCAATCCGAATGCCTTGTCATTTGAGGAATTAGTCTCTGTTCTGTTGCAGGAAGATCAGTCCAGGCAGAACAGGTCCATTATGCGTGTTGCAGATCAAGCTTTCCTGGCTAGTCAGAAGGGCAAAGGAAAATGGAGCTCTTCTACTAGTAAGCAGAAATCTGCAAATGCTGCACAATCGAAGAACCAGGATAAAGATGAGAAGAAATCAGAAAAGCAGAAATTGTTCTGCAAGTACTGTAAAGGAAATGATCATATTATAAAGAACTGTCCAAAACTGGCTGCTAAAGAGGCAAAGAAGAAAGAGGCTGGAATGGTTGTTGCAGAGGCCTCTACACCAAAAACAGAGTCTGCAAATCTTGTGCAGGAAGAAGAATGGGCGTTTACTACTGTCTGCAGTTTTGACCCATCTTCTCATGATCAGTGCATGTCTGCAGTAGACTCAGATGTTTGGTACTTTGACAGTGGGGCGACCAAACATATTACCTCGCAGCGCAGTTTCTTCTCTTCACTCGAGCCTGCCCCTACAGGGAATACTGTCACATGCGCCAATAACTTCTTATCCTGTTATGGGAGTTGGTAAGATCATTTTGACTACTGCTGATGGTAGTTCTTTCACTTTGTCAGATGCTTTATTTGTGCCAGGGATCAAAAAGAACCTGTTATCAGTTTCTGCATTAGCCAAGATTGGCTTGGTTGTGAAATTCGTTGATGACAGGTGTACAGTCCATGATCTCTCAAATGGCGATGTGATTATTGCTTCTGGCATTTTATGTCGTGGGCTGTATAAGCTCATAGACTATGAAAGATCTGTGAATGATTCGGCATGTGCAGTTCATGATTCTCAGGCTATGTCAGATGCAAAGCTTTGGCATGCACGCTTTGGTCATCTGAATTTTGCTAGTTTGTTACGCCTGCAGAAATCTGAAATGGTGTCTTCTTTGCCCAAACTTGAGGCACCTGGAAAACATGTTTGTGAAGGCTGTATTTTGGGCAAAATGCAGCGTTCTTCCTTTCCAAAAGATGGTTCAGTTCGGGCTATGCAGAAATTGCAGCTTGTACATAGTGATGTCTGTGGTCCTATGCAGACACCCTCTTTTGGAAATTACCTTTACTTCGTGACTTTCATTGATGATTTTTCCAGGCATGCATGGGTATACCCACTCAAAGCAAAGTCCGAAGTGTTCATGTGCTTCAAACAGTTTTTGTTTTTGGCTGAAAATCTGTCAGCATGTAAAATGGGCACCCTCCGTTCTGATCGAGGGGGGGAATATATGTCTTCAGATTTTAATGCATTTCTGGCTGAACATGGGATAAAACACCAGTGTACAGTGCCGTATACACCTCAACAGAATGGAGTTGCTGAACGAAAGAACAGGTCACTCATGGAGATGGCGAGGTGCATGGTCAAAAGTCAGGCTTTACCACATAGTTTCTGGCTTGAGGCTGTCATGTGTGCAGCATATGTACTGAACAGGTGTCCCACCAAAGCGTTGCAGTCTATCACTCCATATGAGGCTTGGCATGACCGCAAGCCATCTGTTGCTCATCTGCGTGTTTTTGGTTGTTTGGCATATGCATTAGTGCCTGAACAACATCGCAGAAAATTGGATGATAAGGCAGTAAAATGTATTTTTGTTGGGTACAGTTCTGAAAGTAAAGGCTATCGTCTGTATCATCCACAGACTAAACGCATTCTGGTTAGCCGTGATGTTGTCTTTGTGGAAGTTGCTATTCAGCCATTGCTTTCATGTACTAAGGAGACATCTGTTAGCTCCAAAGACATGTATGATACTTTGATGCCTCTTTTTACAGGTGGACAGGCTAGTGCTGGTCCTAATGAGGCAACTTCTCAGCCTTTGCAAGTTTCATATGATGATGCAGATCATTCCATTTCTGATGCAGATTTACATGATGCACTTGTTGATGAGAGAGCTGATATTGAACAGGCAAAAACTATGCCAAAATGGCTGGTGCAGACTTTGCGTGACAGCAAATTAGATGCACCTTTGTCATATCGTACTCGTTCAGGCTCTCATAGTACCTCCTTTGCATCAGATTGCTATGCTATGGCTGCATCTAGTCTCTGTGATGAGAATGAGCCTGTTTCTTTTGATGAAGCACAAAATTCAGAAAATTGGATGGCTGCTATGCAATCTGAATATGATGCTATAATGAAGAATGGTACATGGTCTTTATGTGACTTGCCTCCTGGCAAGAAGGCCATTGGCACTAAGTGGGTATACAAGCTGAAGCGTAAACCTGATGGTACAGTTGACAGGTATAAGGCTAGGCTTGTTGCAAAGGGTTATGCGCAGGAAAGAGGCATTGATTTTGATGAGACCTTTGCACCTACATGCCGTATGACTACTGTTCGGAGCATTTGTGCACTTGCAGCCCATCATGGTTGGAATGTACATCAGTTGGACATTAAAAAAGCATTTCTGAATGGTGACTTGCATGAAGAAGTGTATGTTTTTCAGCCCCGTGGCTTTGTGCAGAAAGGGCATGAAAACCAGGTGTGCAGGTTAAAGAAGGCGTTATATGGTTTAAAGCAAGCACCACGTGCTTGGTATGAGAAGATACATGCCTATCTGATTGCACATGGTTTTGAGAACAGTCCAACTGAAAGCACCTTATATGTTAAGCGTGCTAATGATGTGCTTCTGATCATTGTTGTCTATGTAGATGACATGCTGCTCACTGGTCCTCTTGAGAAGCATATTGCTGATTTCAAGGCTGATTTGCATGCCTCATTTGAGATGTCTGATTTGGGGCATTTGCATCACTATTTGGGCATTCAGTTTATGCAAGTTGATGGTGGAATGGCTTTGTGTCAAACGAAATATATTGACACATTATTGCAGCGTTTTGGCCTTGAAGACTGTAAGCCTATTGCCACTCCTATGGAGACAGGTTTACGATTGAGTCTTCATGATGCTGGAGATGCATTTGATGCTGTTCTCTATCAGCAGGCTGTTGGATGCTTGATTTACTTATGCATTACTCGGCCAGATATTCAGTTTGCTGTCTCACAGATGAGCAGGTTTATGCATTGCCCAGGAGTCACGCATTGGAAAGCGGTTAAGCGCATCTTTCGCTACTTGAGTGGTACTCGGCTACTTGGGTTGTTTTATCCCAAGGGGGGATCACCACCGCCAGATTTGCATGCTTTTTCTGACTCAGATTGGGCTGGTTGCTATGACACTCGTGTGTCCACCAGTGGTTTTTGCTTCATGCTTGGTAGCTCATGTATATCTTGGTTGAGCAAGAAGCAGCCTACTGTGGCCACTTCCAGTTGTGAGGCTGAGTATAGGGCAGCTTTCACAGCGACTGTTGAGTGTGTGTGGCTCAGACGCCTTATGGCTGATTTGGGTGTTGGCCAGTCTTCTGCCACCACCATCTTCACTGACAGTCAGAGCGCATTGGAAGTTGCGAGGAACCCTGTGTTCCATGCTCGCACTAAGCACATTGAGGTGCATTATCACTATGTCAGGGAGAGGTTCTCTGCTGGGGAGATCAGCTTGGCATATGTGCCCACGCAAGAGAACATTGCAGACCTCTTCACGAAGGCTCTGCCTAGGGAGAAGTTTGAAGCTTTCCGCAAAGCTTTGGGCTTACTTCCTTTTGTGGAGTGATCTCCACATAGCTCGGCACTTCCTTATACATGAGTGCCAGCTCCTTGTTCACCGCATCACTCCCAGGGGGGATTTGTTGATATATTTAGGTAGTGATGTGTGTGAACACTCTAGGACCGCCGGGGCACTTTTTTCCCTCTTTAGGAGGTTTTTTTCCCCCGGCTTGTATATACGCCTATTGCCCTAATGGGCTACTTATCTTTGTACATTCTCTAGTAATACATTCAGTCTTGTGTGTTGTGCTCCAAGCTTCTTCTTCTTCCTTGTGCTGTTCGCGTGCTTCCGCAGACGTCTAACTCCAACATTTTCCCTTAAACAAAAAAGTTGCAAAGAAAAATAAGAAAAGAGAAAAATGAGAACATCAAGCAGTACATTAATGGCTACTGCAAGATGGGAAAAAGAAAAGAAAAAGAAAGAAGAAAAGAAAAAAGAGTACAAAGAAAACGAAAAAATATATATAATTCAGTTGTGGTCTCAAAACCACTTCTGAAATAGTTCGCAGGCTATATGAGGCGGAGGTTTGCTGCTGAAGAATTAGTTAGATGTATCTTATAGCGGATGTCTAATAAATAAAAGAAAGCATACTTATATAAATTAAATTTTACTAAAGAATAGGGTTAATGGAATGGTAAGTACCTCAATTATCTAAATAACCTTTATAGGATTTTCTAAATTTGTATTTTTGACTGTATGCATTGACCGAAATGATTTCCAATTCATATTTATGTAATTTTAGAAATTTTTCTTTCTTATCACAAACATAATTAGAAATTAGAAGCATTTTTTATAATATTATTTAAACTTAAATTATAGATTTTACCAAATAATTTGATACTGCTTTCCATTGAATTGCAGGTTGGCCCATCGAGGACGATGTGCAGGTTTGGTGGGGGCAGATGTCGGAAGGATTTCCTCACTCAAGTTAACATCTAGAAAAATAAAAATATTTTGATTTAAAGTCAATTAGTTGATATCTCTCTCACATATTTTTGTAATGCATTGGTTTAAATTGTCTCACATTTCTCTTGGGTACCTGCAGGAAAAAGAAGAAATCATATTCAGAATGAAGGGATAATTGATCCTTATTTTAACTCTTAATTTTATGTCTACTATATGTTTATGAGATCATGTGTATATGTATTCATGATCATAAGAGTACATCTATGTGAGAATAAAGGAGAATTTAAGCATAATTATTTATATGTGCCAATGTTCATAGGGTTGTATATGTGAAATGCACTTAATGTGTATGTGTTCATATACGAGTGAATGAGAATGTGGGTTTTAAGCCATATGTATGAATTTGTATATGAATATTTAAAAGATACATATGTGTGCATTTGTGTCTAAGTGTTTATGAAATTTTACCTACCTAAGCACGGGTATAAATATGGAGTTCTATGATGTATGTGGGTATAATTAAAACCTATGAATTGTTTAGTTTTCCATAAGTGAGCATGTATGTGCATATGTGTTGATATGTTTGTATGTGTGCCTATGTGTTTAGGTCTATATGGTTTAATATGTGATTAGACCCATATTATATGACTTATAAATGTGCATCTCTATTATGAGTGCATGTGTGCTAACCTTATATGTTTATCTATGTTTATAAGAGCATTTAAAATATATATATAGGCTAATACTTATTTTATATATGGTTAATAAAAATTAACTATATATAAATAAGTAATTTATATTTTAATAGTTATGGATAAATATTTATTATATGTATATCTATGTGGTTCATTGGTTTATATTCAATATATAACTTAATAAGTTGAGTTGAATTAGGAAATGATTAATTAAAATAAGTATTTAATAATTAAATACTATAATAAACAAGTGATTAATATATCTTTTATGGTTTAAATTAAATATGAGTGTAAGTTATCTGAAAACGTGTGCATGCTGAGGTGGATGTATGTGTGAGGGTGCATGAGAAATAAGGTGATGTGTGTGAGTTAATTGATCGTAAGTATTATCTGTGCTTGTGTTTGTGTATATAAATGAATGCATAATTGTGTTTTTCCTAATGCTCTTTTGCAGGTATGGATTCTTTACGGAGAGAGAAAGAGAGAGAGAGAATCATAGTTTAAAGCTCCTGCATCTTCTTTCCCTCCCCCTCCTCCATCCTGGTGGATACAGACATGCCTGTGCACGCATTGATGAGAGAGAGTGTTCTTTAGACCTTCTTCTTTTCCCCTCCTTCCGTCGTCTGTTGTAGACGAACTCTGAGAAATCCTGGTGGCTCTGCTCACACTCGATAGAGAATTGCAGAGGTGGTGCTGTTGGAATCTGAAGTCCATAGAAGTTAAGAGAGATAGAGATATTTTAACTTCTTCCCCCTTCACCTCCAACATCTGCGCACGCAAGCAGAGATAGCAGCAGATAATCGTTCAGAGATGCCTATGTGATCAGTGAGGGAGAGAGAGATACGCGGGGAGAAGCCACTGGATAGCATAGAGAGAAATAAGGGGAGAGGTAGACGTAATGCACACTGACGTTGTTTGAGAGAGAGAGAGAGAGAGGAAGTTACTTTTCCCCCTTCTCCTCCCTTTGGCGACAGCACGCATGGAGGACGAAGAGAGAGAGAGAGAGAGAGAGAAATTGTTCGATATGTTATGGTAGGTGAGTCTATTTTCATGCTCACATAAAAAGTTTTGTATATGACACATGATGTCTACTTGTTCAGCTATAAGCATTCAATATCTAGATAATTCTTCTTTTTATGTTCTTCAAAACTTATTCGACCTTCAATCTAGTCAAGTTATCAATTAATGTTCGCATGGCTACTTGAGTTTCATATTCGGTCAATGGATTTATACTATGATGCGATTGTTTGTGTCCCATAATTAGTTGGTTGGCACAAGGTCCTTTGCTTATCTGCAACGTTATATTGCATTAGATCATTACTAATATTACAGTCCCCAAATGTGTATTTGTTATTGTAGTATAAAGGATTGCAAAGTGGAAAATATGATCGATAGAGATGAAAATTAAAGGCAGTGGCATGCGTGTGGCATGCATGTGCATATGATATGGGAGTCATGTATGTATGTGTGGCCATGCATGTGAGAGTATAAGGGGGAATGAATGCATAAGTGAGAGATGTGCACATGTATGCATGTATGTTAGATTAAGATGTAAGTGTAAACATGTAAATGTATGTTTGCATGTATGCAAGTATATGTTTGTATGTATTCATGTGCATGTGTGCATGAGAATGTGAAAGTATGCATATAAATATATGCATAAGTATTTATGAATGTGAGATAATGTTTTCGTGTGCATGTGTACATAAGTGTGATGTGCACAAATGCATATGCATAGAAGTTAGGATGTGTATTGATGCATGTGTGCATCTATGCATAAGTGAATGTGTACATGTGCATGTATGAAAGTGTTTGGAAAGTGTGCATAAATGCAATTATAGCTATAAAAAGATGCATGTATGCATGTGATTTGATGCATATATGCATGTGATGTGATGCATGTATGCATGACTGACTTTTGCATGTATGCATGACTGACTTTTGCATGTATGCAAGTTCATGTATGCATGTATGTTAGCATATGTAGTATGAATGTGTATGCATGTATAGTTAATGTATGCATATGAAGTTTGATATATGTTAGTATGTATGCATGTTAGTATGAGTGTATGCATGTTAGTATGAGTGCAAATAAGTGAATGATGCATGTGAGGTGTGTTCGCATGTATGCATGTGAGTGTGCATGTCCATATTAAAGTGAGTACATGTGCATATGAGTAAATGCATAAGTACATGTGCATAAATGAAGTAGGTAGATGATATGATTGAATGTATGTGCATATGTAAAATATGTGCATATACCTATTTAAAATAGATGTGTGTAGGAGTTAAATACATGTGTTTACTTATGCATAAAAACATATTTAGATTAATAAATGAGTGTTTTATGTTAATTAAAAGCATACTTATGTTGTCTAGTGCTCTTCTGCAGATCATTGTGAAGAGACTTTGACGAGTATTGAAGAAGATTGGACGAGATTACGAGTTTGAAGCTTCTTATGATATTTAGAAATATAAACTTGTATAGGAATATTTTCTCAGAGTTGTATTAGATCTTATTATAAGAATTTGTATAGGCCTAGATTTGATCCTAAAATTTTTCATACTGTCACTTTACGATTTAATTAAGATCTCAATATTCCGTTTTCATATGTGTAAGAATTTAGCATCAACAAGCGATTCTATTACAGGAAATAAAGATTTAGATAACTCTTTTGTTTTAGGAACACTTCTATCATCACCTATTGAAAGTACGATTAGTAACGAAAGTGAAGGAATAGAAATAATTAAAGACCAAATAGTTGATGAGACTTTAGTGTTGATATATTTAGGTAGTGATGTGTGTGAACACTCTAGGACTGTCGGGGCACTTTTTTCCCTCTTTAGGATGTTTTTTCCCTTGGCTTGTATATATGCCTATTGCCCTAATGGGCTACTTATCTTTGTACATTCTCTAGTAATACAGTCAGTATTGTGTGTTGTGCTCCAAGATTCTTCTCCTTCCTTGTGTTGTTCGCATGCTTCCGAAGACGTCTAACTCCAACAATTGGTATCAAAGCAAGTCGCCGCTTCATCTAGGGCACCGTCGACACTCCTCCGATTGCAGTTTTAGAATTGCACGAATTTGGGTGCACATACTCAGTGTGTTTCCTAGATCAAAACAGCTTTGTTGTGTGGTGCCGAAATCACGATCTGAGCTCGTTTCGGCCTCCAAACGCACTATCATAGCGCTTGTGCAGGCTATTTTGTCTTTTTGTGCCAAAGATATATACCAGTTTCTGTTCGCCAATATAAGCGTCTCAAAGTCTGCTACGGGTCTAATGGAACTCTTCTGGGCAATTATGTTCAACTTTTTGAGATATAGTCAATTTTCTGCATCAAGGTATTTTAGTCATTGGCCATGGCTGAAAGCAGTGATGTATTCCGTATGTTGGCTGTTGAGGATAAGTTGGATGGTACCAACTACCCGTTATGGGCTTATATGATGCAACATGTGTTGGTTGCAAAAGGACTATAGAACATTGTGTAAGGTGTCGAAAAACGTCCTATCACACCTGCAACTATTACAAGCAAGTACTGAAGCTTATGCAGAAGGTGTCGAAGATGATGATATTCTGCATATTCTTGTTCGTGCTGCGGTTTTTGCTACACCTACTACAGAGCAGATTCGTTCGGATGGTAGAGATGCCCAAGCACATGCATTGATAGCTTTGTCTGTGAAACGTGCCATGATTCCTCACATTCGCTCTTGTAGAACAGCTAAGGATGCTTGATATACACTTACCACATTGTACCAAGCTAGGAATGAGGCTCGTGTTGCTTACCTCCGAAAATAGTTGGAGAGTGAGCACATGAATGAAGGTGATTCTATGGATAGTTTCCTAACGAAGATCAAAGACTTGAAGGAACAATTAATTTTTGATGATGAGGTTATACCAGATAGCTAACTTGTGCAGACTGTTCTGAATGGTCTTCCTGATTCATATCAGAGTTTTGCTTCTACTCTTCGGTTGACGATGAAAGGCAATATGAATGCCTTATCATTTGAGGATTTAGTCTCTGTTATGTTGCAGGAAGATAAGTCCAGGCCGAACAAGTCCATTATGCGAGTTGCAGATCAAGCTTTTCTGGCTAGTCAGAAGGGCAAAGGAAAATGGAGCTCTTCAACTAGTAAGCAGAAATCTGCTAATTCTGCATATTCAAAGAAGGAAGATAAAGATGAGAAGAAATCAGAAAAGCAGAAATTGTTTTGTAAGTACTGTAAAGGGAATGATCATATCCTAAAGAACTGTCCAAAACTGGTTTCTAAAGAGGCAAAGAAGAAAGAGCCTGGAATGGTTGTTGCAGAGGCCTCTACACCAAAAACAGAGTCTGTTAATCTTGTGCAGGAAGAAGAATGGGCGTTTACTACTGTCTTCAGTTTTGACCCATCTTCTCATGAGCAGTGCATGTCTGTAGTAGACTCAGATGTTTGGTATTTTGATAGTGGGGTGACCAAACATGTTACCTCGCAGCGCAGTTTCTTCTCTTCACTCGAGCCTGCCCCTACAGGGAATACTGTTACATGCGCCAAAAACTCCTCTTATCCTATTATGGGAGTTGGTAAGATCATTTTGACTATTGTTGATGGTAGTTCTTTCACTTTGTTAGATTCTTTATTTGTGTCAGGGATCAAGAAGAACCTGTTATCAGTTTCTGTATTAGCCAAGATTGGCTTGGTTGTGAAATTTGTTGATGATAGGTGTACAGTTCATGATCTATCAAATGGCGATGTGATTATTGCTTCTGGCATTTTATGTCGTGGGCTGTATAAGCTCATAGACTATGAAAGATCAGTAAATGATTTGGCATGTGCAGTAAATGATTCTCAGGCTATGTCAGATGCAAAGCTTTGGCATGCACGCTTTGGTCATCTCAAATCTGAAAGCTTTGCTACGCCTGCAGAAATCTGAAATGGTGTCCTCTTTGCCCAAACTTGAGGCACCTGGAAAACATGTTTGTGAAGGCTGTATTTTGGGCAAAATGCAGTGTTCGTCCTTTCCAAAAGATGGTTCAGTTCGGGCTACTCAGAAATTGCAGCTTGTACATAGTGATGTCTGTGGTCCTATAAAGACACCTTCTTTTGGGAATTATCTTTACTTCGTGACTTTCATTGATGATTTTTCCAGGCATGCATGGGTATATCCATTGAAGGCAAAGTCCAAAGTGTTCATATGCTTCAAACAGTTTTTGGTTTTGGCTGAAACCAGTGTATAGTGCCGTATACACCTCAATAGAATGGAGTTGTTGAATGAAAGAACAGGTCACTCATGGAGATGGCGAGGTGTATGGTCAAGAGTTAGGCTTTACCACATAGTTTTTGGCTTGAGGCTGTCATGTGTGCAGCATATGTACTGAACAGATGTCCTACTAAAGCGCTGCAGTCTATCACTCCATATGAGGCTTGGCATGACCGCAAGCCATTTGTTGCTCATCTGCGTGTTTTTGGTTGTTTGGCATATGCATTAGTGCCTGAAGAACATTGCAGAAAATTGGATGATAAAGCAGTAAAATGTATTTTTGTTGGGTACAGTTCTGAAAGTAAAGGCTATCATCTGTATCATCCACACACTAAATGCATTCTAGTTAGCCATGATGTTGCTTTTGTGGAGGATGCTATTCAGCCATTGCTTTCATGTACTAAGGAGACATCTGTTAGCTCCAAAGACATGTATGATACTTTGCTTCCTCTTTTTACAGGTGGACAGTCTAGTGCTGGTCCTAATGAGGCAACTTCTCAGCCTTTGTAGGTTTCATGTGATGATCTAGATCATTCCATTTCTGATGCAGATTTACATGATGCACTTATTGATGAGAGAGCTGATATTGAGCAGGCAAGAACTATGCCAAAATGGCTGGTGCAGACCTTGCATGATAGCAAATTAGATGCACCTCTGTCATACGTACTCAATCAGGCTCTCATAGTGCCTCTTTTGCATCTAATTGCTATGCTATGGCTGCCTCTAGTCTATGTGATGAGACTGAGCCTGTTTCATTTGATGAAGCACAAAATTCAGAAAATTGGATGGCTGTTATGCAATTTGAATATGATCCAATAATGAAGAATGGTACTTGGTCTTTATATGACTTGCCTCCTGGCAAGAAGGCCATTGGCACTAAGTGGGTATACAAGCTGAAGCGTAAACCTGATGGTACAGTTGACAGGTAAGGCTAGGCTTGTTGCAAAGGGTTATGCACAGGAAAGAGGCATTGATTTTGATGAGACCTTTTCACCTACCTACTGTATGACTACTGTTCGGAGCATTTGTGCACTTGCAACCCATCATGGTTGGAATGTACATCAATTGGGCATTAAAACAACATTTCTGAATGGTGACTTGCATGAAGAAGTGTATGTTTTTCAGCCCCGTGGCTTTGTGCAGAAAGGGCATAAAAACCAGGTGTGCAGGTTAAAGAAGGCATTATATGGTTTAAAGCAAGCACCACATGCTTGGTATGAGAAGATACATGCCTATCTGATTGCACATGGTTTTGAGAACAGTCCAACTGAAAGCACCTTATATGTTAAGCGTGCTAATGATGTGCTTCTGATCATTGTTGTCTATGTTGATGACATGCTTCTCACTGGTCCTATTGCGAAGCATATTCTTGATTTTAAGGCTAATTTGCATGCTTCATTTGAGATGTCTGATTTGGGGCATTTGCATCATTATTTGGGCATTCAGTTTATGCACGTTGATGGTGGAATGGCTTTGTGTCAAACAAAACATATTGACACATTATTGCAGCGTTTTGGCCTTGAAGATTGTAAGCCTATTGCCACTCCTATGGAGACAGGTTTACAATTGAGTCTTCATGATGCTGGAGATGCATTTGATGTTGTTCTCTATCAGCAGGCCGTTGGATGCTTGATTTACTTATGCATTACTCGGCCAAGTATTCAGTTTGTTGTCTCACAGATGAGTAGATTTATGCATTGCCGAGGAGTCAAGCATTGGCAAGCGGTTAAGCGCATCTTTCGCTACTTGAGTGGTACTCGGCTACTTGGGTTGTTTTATCCCAAGGGGGGATCACTACCACCAGATTTGCATGCTTTTTATGGCTGTGATCAGGCTAGTTGCTATGACACTCGTGTGTCCACTAGTGGCTTTTGCTTCATGCTTGGTAGCTCATGTATATCTTGTTTGAGCAAGAAGCAGCCTACTGTGGCCACTTCTAGTTGTGAGGTTGAGTATAGGGAAGCTTTCACAGCGACTATTGAGTGTGTATGGCTCAGATGCCTTATGGCTGATTTGGGTGTTGGCCAGTCTTCTGCCACCACCATCTTCACTGACAGTCAGAGTGCATTGGCAGTTGCGAGGAACCGTGTGGTCCATGCTCGCACTAAGCACATTGAGGTGCATTATCATTATGTCAGGGAGAGGTTCTCTGTTGGGGAGATCAGCTTGGCATATGTGCCCACGTAGGAGAACATTGCAGACCTTTTCACGAAGGCTCTGCCTAGGGAGAAGTTTGAAGCTTTTCGCAAAGCTTTGGGCTTACTTCCTTTTGTGGAGTGATTTCCACATAGCTTGGCACTTCCTTATACATGAGTGCCAGCTACTTGTTCACCACATCACTCCCAAGGGCGATTTGTTGATATATTTAGGTAGTGATGTGTGTGAACACTCTAGGACCGCCGGGGCTTTTTTTTCCCTCTTTAGGAGGTGTTTTTCTGTCGGCTTGTATATATGCCTATTGCCCTAATGGGCTACTTATCTTTGTACATTCTCTAGTAATACAGTCAGTATTGTGTGTTGTGCTCCAAGCTTCTTCTTCTTCCTTGTGCTGTTTGCGTGCTTCCGCAGACGTCTAACTCCAACATTTACATACGGTAGAATACGATCGTAACATATCTAGGGTTTTGCTTATACTTTCAATAGTTTTACCGGAACCTGAGAATAAAGAAGATTCGTTTCCACCCAACTTAAAAAGAAATACTAATTCAAACCAAAACAAAAACGTGGTAGTTGATATAATTAAAAATAGAATAACTAGTGAAGAGTTAGTTTTTCCTTCATATTTAGACGCTTTAGCTAAGTATAGGAACACACTACCATATGGTCCATAGTGTTCTACTTTTCATGAATACAAATATTGCTTCCACAAGTAAAACTCCAATGAAAAAGAAAATAGATAACTCTTTCATTTTAAGTATGCTTTTACCTACTCCATTAGAAAATAATACTGCTCAAATTAAGGAAAACAAGAATAATATAGAAGAAGTAGAAAAATTGAAGGATCTTATTGTATCCGAAACTTTATACTCTTCACCTGACGATTATAGAGTGTCTAGATTTAAAACTTTTTGTTCAATTGCTTTTCCTGAATCTAACGAAAAAGAAATCTTGTTTCCACCTTCCCCTAAAAGGAAAAATCAATCTGAAAACGACGATGTAGCTATTATCAAAAATTGTATTATTGAAGAGAGTTCTAGTCGAATTACTGAAGAGGAATTGATCTTTGCAGCATATCAAAATGCTAGAAATATACTTTCATATGAATCTTAGTTCTTAAATTAAACTTAAATAGATTTTAAAACTTTAGCTTTTATCACTCAAAAACTGAGAATGCAACCCAAATCTTGAAGCATACTAAGAAACACCCTACGTGTAGTCACATGGTTAGGTTAGCGTGAATCTGTTGGATGAGCGTCTGCCTCTCTTCACACCCCTCTATGACAAACCTGGTGAACTGGATGTGAAGCGTGACGATAGTGTGCTTAGGGTTTGCATTGTATTTCTTAGTTTTTATTTAAATAATTAACTTTATCTTCTTATTGTATGCAGGAAAGTAAAGGAAGAAGCTGCAAAGAAGAGTGAGGATTTTGCTACTTACTTTTTCCCTAGGTGTTGAGGGCTTGTCTTATGACCTGAGCGCCTCCACGGGAAGTAGGATATCTAACCGGAGGAGCTTCGTCACTTCACTCCCCCCCCATCAACATACAAGAAGATCAAAACTTATTTACATTCACTTTTAGCTTTGTATTTAGAATTTACTAAAAAAATTGTTATTAAAATATATCACATGCACTTTAGAACCTCTACATCAAGCAAACTTCAAGTAAGGTGTTTTTCAAGTTCCTTTTAGTTTAATCACACCACTAAAAAAGAAGGTTGTTTTCATTTACACTACAAAGTAGGCACATTATACTTGCATTGAAAAGCATCTTCATATTAGATCTTAGTAAAGTTTTATAAAAAGGTTATTTTTACAGCACCAAAAATAAAGATTTTACTTTAAACAAAAAGATTGTTTGTTTACTTCATATTTATTTCATAGCATAAAAAGAATTTTATAGCATAAAAAGGGTTTTAGGTTTGGGTTCTTTTGATTTAGAGTTGTTGCTTTTATTTCTTTCTTGTTTGATCCAAAATCAATCAAAGAAAATATTATTAAATTAATAGTAATTTTTGTTAAAAAACCAAAAGATCTAAATCAAGGAAATATATTTTATAAAATTTAACTACTTTATTAGAGAAACCTTTAGAATTAAAAAGGTTTTAAAATTTAAGCTCTAAAAAATTCTAAAAATTTAAAAACTTATAAAGTAAAAGAAAAATCTAATTATAAATTCAAAAGATCAAGTCAAAGAGATAAGTATAAATTTAGGAAAAAGAAAATATTTAAGAAAAGAAGTTAGTAATAGTAAAGCCTAGGATTAGGTAAAGCCAAGATCCCTGGCTTTATCAACTAGTGATAGGTTTAGGCAATTTAGGGAACAATTAGAACCTACCATTAGGGATCTTCTACTCCATTCAAAGCATTATGAAGAACGCAAAAAGGAGGAGATGTTCAAAAATACGATGATTGAGAAGCAAGGAACACGCACAGTCCACGCCATTTTAAGACAAAAAGACAAATTCACTGGCTTAAACATTATAGAGTACTTGGATGCATTTGAGGAGCAAGTGCAAATCCAAGGTTTACCTGATGATGTTTTAGTCAAATATTTTGGCCGTGTTGTTTCTAGTTCAATTCTAGAAAGTATACAAGAACACGCCAATAAACCTTGGGAAGAATTTAGAAAAGAATTACATAAGATGTTCTGTCTTGAGGAATTTAGCCAGCATAGTCAGGAAGGATTTTTGCAATGGATGAACTCTTTAAAGAGCAATGAGTCCTTAACTCATCTTCACGGTGAGTTTATGAGACGTTTAGCTCAACTCCCCGAAGAGGATAGAAACACACTAAATCTAGATTTGATTATACATTACTCAAGATACTAAGTCCTGAGGATCGGGTTGAGGTTGAGAGACGTATAGAAGAGCCAGGAAAAAGATATGGCCTGACTGACGATTGGGAAAAAATAAAAAGAAAAATAGAGGTTGTTGCTTAAATTAAGCAAAGGCAAACAGTTTTGTATGCTAGACCTAATACTTCTCAGCCTAGGGAGATTCCTGTTGCAAGGCAAGCTGACATGCCAATGCCTACGACTACGGCTATAACTAACAATACAGTTGCCCCTAAAGCTCCGATAGAATTTCAACTAGATATTCTATGTAAGTAGATGGAGAATGTTATGAACATGCAGACATCTCTTTCAAAAGAGGTTGTCCATTTGAATAACAAAGTATACTCCATGAGCTTTAATGATCCTGGGGCTAGCAGTAGTGGTGTAGGGCAAGCACCACCCATACAACCAGTTATGCCACAATACATTCCTCCTCAACCAGTTTTCCAGCCAGCTCCACAGTTTGCTGCTCAACCACCCTTTCAAAGAAATAATGAGAGAAAAGGAACTGGTGGAAAGCGATGTGTATGGTGTGATAGTCAGGAGCATGCAACTTATGCATGTGATGAATTAAAAAGCACGAAGGAAAATCAATTAGTTGTAGAAATTGATAGAAGATTGTGTGACTTTAGGTCACGTCTTCCTTTATCCGTCAATTGGGGCAAAGGAGGAATGAAAAAGTTATATGAAAACTTAACAATCTCTAATGCAACTGCCAGCACCTCCGCTACTAGATTAGAGCTAGCCGATGATAGGCCTCTTTCTATGCCTAGCCAAAATCCTTATTCGATAGAGGCACTGGTAAGGGCTAGAGATGAGATAATGTATAAAACTGCATGGAGATCTCCTGTAGATCAAGCCTCTGTTTATTCTCATATTGCTAACGTTGAGGTGAGAGTGATTATGAAGACGATGAAGAATTTACAACTGGAAGTGTAAATAGAAATTTTTTAGGACCGATATAGCCTGGTGATGAGATGTTAAAAAGTAAAAGTAAATTCAATACTACATTCTAGGCACGAGGCACACCAAGAGTGAAAATTAGAATCGGAGATGAGAAGGATTCTTGTTTAGCTCTGGCTCTCATTGACTCGGGGTCAGAGATACACATTATTTCAAAGAAGTTTTTTGAGAAATTTAGATGGCCAATTGACAAAGAGCATGGATGGAGGATGAGAACAACTGACAATGGCTCTGGCATTTTATTAGGAGCATGTGCGAATGTACCTATAATGAGAGGTGGATTTCGAGAAGAGTTTCACTTCTTCGTTCAAGATAGCCATTCATACCTGAGATGAGAATGGAAACAAAAGCAATGAACGACGAGTCAGCGTATGCAAGAATTCGATCCAAATTTTTTTTTTTTTTAGGGAAGGATTCTTTGCAAGTCATGACAGTCTGCCCAAATCACACTAGAAATAGAAAGAACTTAAGAAGAAGTCCCATTGACTCAATCAATTATGTATGTGATGATCCACTGGCTGTAAGAGAATATGGGGCATATTATGATCAAAATTTCTGCTAGATTCCACTATTGAGCGGGACAATAGTGGACATTGTTTTGATGTCTCGCCTAACGATGTACATAATTTCGAAGATTATTTAGTTTGTACTCCTACGACTAGCTTACATTATATTACAAAAGAAAATCTTACAAAAACATTTAGAAAACAAAATGAAAAATATTTTAGAAAATCAAGATTAATTTCAAATGATGAGAAAATTGAGTGTATAATTGAACTCTCAAAAAGTTCTACTTTATTAGAAGAGCTAGAAAGTGTTTCTCAAGAAAATTTAGAATCAAATCTGATTATTCTTAACTCTATTCAAGAATATGAGATTATTAGTGATTTTATCCTAGAACATAAAGTTAACATAGAAGGCAAAATACAAAACTCTAGAAAAAAAAAATAAAGATTGTAGCTCAACCCTTACCCAAAGATAGTCATGATATATTTTGTCAAGTAGCAGATGACCCTATACTTAGAGATGGATCTAAGATAGGTCATATATTTACAGAGTAGAGTAAGAAATATATTAAATTCGGTATTGAATTTCTTTCTTAAATAGAAAAAGATCAGTTTACAAAGATGATTGTTCTACATGGTGAAGTGTTTTCTTTATTCCCATAGGAAATAGGATGTGCAGACCCGAAGTTAGTAGCACCGATGATTATTTTCACTGTACCACACATTCCTTGGAATCTTCGTCTCATACCAATCCCAACTGTTAAAGGAGAAGATTTCCATGAGAATCTTGGAACACCTCAGCACCATATTCCAATAGGTGGTTCACGGTACTGAAAAAGAGCGGGAAGCTACGCTTTATCTAGGATCTACAGCCTGTGAAGAAAGTCACTATTAGGAATGTAGGAACGGGTCCCATTGTAGGTGAGTTTTGCCGAGGCATTTGCAGGTCATTCCATCTATTCAATGGGAGACCTGTATTCAGGGTATGATCAGTTTCAATTAGCTATTGAGAGTCGAGATGTGACCACAATGAAGACTCCCTTGGGTTTAATACGCATGTGTAATTTACCACAAGGAGCAACAAATTCTGTGGCGCACATGATGAATGCTATGAATCCGGTCTTACATGACTTTATCCCAAAAGTGATGATGCCTTTTATTGATGAAATTCCAATAAAAGGGTCTGTGGAAAAAGAAAAAGATACAATGGCCAAAATATCTCCCATTTGCTCTTTGGGCTGATAGAATGACGTACACGAGAACAATTGGTTTTATGCCATCTGAACTCATGTACTGTCAGAAGCCGATATTTCCCATACATACTCAGATAGTTAATTGGATGAGTTTAGGTTGGAAAGATAATGTTTCACGAGAGGAATTATTAGCACTTAGGATTAAACAATTAAAACAAAATAACAAAAATTTTAAAGAAGCAATAAAAAAATTAAAAACATCATGGCTGAAAAATAAAATATACTTTGATAAGAAACATCGATTAAGGCCACAACCAATAGAGAGTGGTGATTGGGTGCTTGTAAATGATAGTACTTTTGATACTCAATACAATGCACGCCGTAAACTAACTAAACGTTGGTTCGAACCTTATGTTGTTGTTTCGATTTTTGAGATAGGTACTTATAAATTACGAGAATTTGCTGGTTATGTTTTAAGAAATTCGATTGCAAGAAAAAGAATAAAGTTGTTTAAAAGAAGAGAAAGTAGTAAGTTCGAATTGGACGGACTTCCTGGAGGACGAAGATGAAGATGGAGAATAACCAGGTGACTTAATTCTAATTATTCTTATTATTTATTTTTCTCTTCATGCATTTCATAAATAGGGTTATATTTGTTTCTGATATAAAGAGGAGATTTATTAAAATTACGTAAATAATGAACGAGAAATTAAAGTAGGAATATGTATATAAGTTGAAGATCTAATTTAGGGAACTTATATTGTGTTGTGAAGATAGGAGAGAGGAACACTTGAACTGCGACCCTTAGTAAAAGAGAATTTACTTTATACTAGTAGACTTCTTTACTTTCTGAACTGGGTTTAGCAAATGAGATCCTAGTTTTGGCTATAGCATATTTCTAGATCCTCTGCAGAAGAATTAGTTAGATGTATCTTATAATGGACGTCTAAGAAATAAAAGAAAGCATGCTTATATAAATTAAATTTTACTAAAGAACAGGGTTAATAGAATGGTAAATACCTCAATTATCTAAATAACCTTTATAGGATTTTCTAAATTTGTATTTTTTACTGTATGCATTGATCGAAATGATTTCCAATTCATATTTATGTAATTTTAGAAATTTTTCTTTCTTATCAAAAACATAATAGAAATAAGAAGCATTTTTTATAATATTAGTTAGAGTTAAATTATAGATTTTACCAAAGAATTTGATACTACTTTCCATTGAACTGGAGGTTGGCCCATCGAGGACGATGTGCAGGTTTGGTGAAGGAAGATGTCAGAAGGATTTCCTCACTCGAGTTAACATTTAGAAAAATAAAAATATTTTGAAGGATTTCCTCACTCGAGTTAACATTTAGAAAAATAAAAATATTTTGATTTAAAGTCAATTAGTTGATACCTCTCACATATTTTTGTAATGCATTGGTTTAAATTGACTAACGTTTCTCGTGGGTACCTGCAGGAAAAAGAAGAAATCATGTTTAGAATGAAGGGATAATTGATCCTTATTTTAGCTCTTCATTTTATGTGTACTATATGTTTATGAGATCATGTGTATACGTATTCATGATCATAAGAGTACATCTATGTGAGAATAAAGGATAATTTAAGCATAATTATTATATGTGCCAATGTTCATATATGTGAAATGCACTTAATGTGTATGTGTTCATATAAGAGTGAATGAGAATGTGGGTTTTAAGCCATATGTATGAATTTTTATATGAATATTTAAAAGATACATATGTGTGCATCTGTGTTTAAGTGTTTATGAAACTTTACCTACCTAAGCACGGGTATAAATATGGAGTTCTATGATGTATGTGGGTATAATTAAAACCTATGAATTGTTTAGTTTTCCATAAGTGAGCACGTATGTGCATATGTGTTAATTTGTTTGTATGTGTGCCTATATGTTTAGGTCTATAAGGCTTAATATATGTGTACTATGTGAGATGTGTTCATGTACATATGTAGTGTAAATTAGTGCATGTGCATATGAGAGTGTGCATGTGCATGTAGAAGGCATGAGATAATGCATGTGCATATTAGAGTTAATGCATAGGCATATGAATATGAAGATAATGTATGCATGAGAAGTGACATATGCATGTATGCATGTGTAGGTATGCATGTGTGCATGTGAAGAATGTGTGCATGTATGCATGTGTAGGTATGCATGTGTGCATGTGAAGAATGTATGCATGTATGCATGTGTAGGTATGCATGTGTGCATGTGAAGAATGTGTGCATGTATGCATGTGTAGGTATGCATGTGTGCATGTGAAGAATGTATGCATGTATGCATGTGTAAATATGCATGTGTCCATGTGAAGAATGTGTGCATGTATGCATGTGTAGGTATGCATGTGTGCATGTGAAGAATGTGTGCATGTATGCATGTGTAGGTATGCATATGTGCATGTAAAGAATGTATGCATGTATGCATGTGTAGGTATGCATGTGTGCATGTGAAGAATGTGTGCATGTATGCATGTGTAGGTATGCATGTGTGCATGTGAAGAATGTGTGCATGTATGCATGTGTAGGTATGCATGTGTGCATGTGAAGAATGGTATGCATGTGTGCATGTGAAGAATGTGTGCATGTATGCATGTGTGCATGTGAAGAATGGTGTGCATGTATGCATGAGAAATGTTAAAGAATGTATGATGCATGAATGCATGACTGACTTTTGCATGTATGCGAGTTCATGTATGCGAGTTCATGTATGCATGTATGTGATGCATGTATGCATGTGTGTTTATGCTTGAGCATATGAGTATGCATGTGTGCATGTGTATATGTAGAGTACGTGCATATGTAGAGCATGTGCATATGCAATGTACGTATGCATATGTATGTGTAATGCATGTAAGCTTGTGTATGTATGCATAAATGCATATGCATGTGTATGAATTTAACAAATAAGTGAATGATGCATGTATGCATGTGAGGTGTGTTTGCATGTATGCATGTGAGTGTGCATGTCCATATTAAAGTGAGTACATGTGCATATGAGTAAATGCATAAGTACATGTGCATAAATGAAGTAGGTAGATGATATGATTGAATGTATGTGCATATGTAAAATATGTGCATATACCTATTTAAAATAGATGTGTTTAGGAGTTAAATACATGCGTTTACTTATGCATAAAAACATATTTAAATTAATAAATGATTGTTTTATGTTAATTAAAAGCATACTTATGTTGTCGAATGCTCTTCTACATATCATTGTGAAGAGACTTTGACGAGTAGTGAAGAAGATTGGACGAGATTACGAGATTGAAGCTGCTTATGATATTTAGAAATAAAAATTTGTATAGGAATATTTTCTGAGAGTTGTATTTGATCTTATTATATGAATTTGTATAGGCCTAGATTTGATCCTAAAATTTTTCATACTTTCACTTTACGATTTAATTAAGATCTATATATTCTGTTTTCATATGTCTAAGAATTTAGCATCAACAAGCGAATCCATTACAAGAAATAAAGATTTAGATAACTCTTTTGTTTTAGGAACACTTCTACCGTCACCTATTGAAAGTACGATTAGTAACGAAAGTGAAGGAATAGAAATAATTAAAGACCAAATAGTTGATGAGACTTTACGTACGGTAGAATACGATTGCAACGTATCTATGGTTTTGCCTTTACTTTCAATAGTTTTACGGAACCTGAGAATAAAGAAGATTTGTTTCCACCCAACTTAAAAAGAAATACTAATTCAAATCAAAACGAAAATGTGGTAGTTGATGTAATTAAAAATAGAATAACTAGTGAAGTATTAGTTTTTGCTTATTATTTAGACGCTTTAGCTAAGTATAGGAACGCACTACCATACGGTCCATAGTGTTCTACTTTTCATGAATACAAATATTGCTTCCACAAGTAAAACTCCAATTAAAAAGAAAATATAAACTCTTTCATTTTTAATATGCTTTTACCTACTCCATTAGAAAATAATACTGCTCAAATTAACAAAAACAAGAATAATATAGAAGAAGTAGAAAAAGTGAAAGATCTTATTGTATCCGAAACTTTATACTCTTCACCTCACGATTATAGAGTGTCTAGATTTAAAAAAATTTGTTCAATTGCTTTTCCTGAATCTAACAAAAAAGAAATCTTATTTCCACCTTCCCCTAAAAGGAAAAATCAATCTGAAAACGACGAAGTAGCTATTATTAAAAATTGTATTATTGAAGAGAGTTCTAGTCGAATTACTGAAGAGGAATTGATCTTTGAAGCATATCAAAATGCTAGAAATATACTTTCATATGAATCTTAGTTCTTAAATTAAACTTAAATAGATTATAAAACTTTAGCTTTTATCACTCAAAAACTGAGAACGCAATCCAAATCCTGAAGCATACTAAGAAACACCTTGCATTTAGTCACATGGTTAGGCTAGCGTGAATCTGTTGGATGAGCGTCTACCTCCCTTCACACCCCTCTACGACAATGTGCTTCTCTGCTACCTCTGAAGCATAGGGGGGGCTAGATAGACTACCCCTAGGAAAGGCGCCCAACATGTGAAGGCCACTTGTTAGATAGGGAAGATGCACCTCCCTAGGACCTGAGCCAACCCTACGCTTGTTCTACCATCGTGACCCTCTCCCACAATGCATTGGAAGTTGCAAGTAACCCTTTGTTCCATGCTCGCACAAAGCACATTGAGGTGCATTATCATTATGTCTGGAAGAGGTTCTCTGCTAGAGAGATCAGTTTGGCATATGCACCCACACTAGATAATGTTGCATATCTTTTTCACAAAGGCTCAGCCTCTAGAGAAGTTTGAAGCTTTCCGCAAAGCTTTGGGTTTACTTCCTTTTGTGGATTGATAACTTTTCACATAGCTTGGCACTTCCTTATACATGAGTGCTACCTCCTTGTTCACTGCATCACTCCCAGGGGGGATTTGTTGATATATTTTGATAGTGATGTGCGTGAACATAGTTAGGATAGTTGGGGCACTTTTTTCCCTCTTTAGAAGGTTTTTTTCCCCAGCTTGTATATACACTTATAACCCTAACGGGTGACTTATCTTTGTACATTCACTTGGTAATACGTTCAATATTGTGTGTTGTGCTCCAAGCTTCTTCTTCTTCCTTGTGCTATTCGTGTGCTTGTGTAGAGCTTAAATTCCAAGAGTTCTTCCTTCTAAACCTTTACTCTTACATAAGGTCATAAATCACCTAATATGGTCATCTAGATCTTCCACCAAAGATCCTTTAGAAATAGAATAATTGATGTTGATCCTTGAAAGAAGTGCTACTAGATCGCCTTGAGCCATTTGCAGATGTCTATACTCCATGGTTTGCCTTCAACTCTTCCTCCAGTGATAATGCTCCGTTCCGAACTAAGTGATGTAGGCAACTTCAAGTCATAGATAGTGTGAGTCTCAACAAATGAAGAACTACCAAGCCCTGGCCCCACCGTGCATGGCACAAATCATATAGCATTTGGTGGGGACCTTGAGCTGATTCTGCATGAGGAGATCAGGGAGGTAACACGCCTGCTGTGACTCCGGATTGCTTAGACCTTATTCCTTTCAGCCTTACACATTACTAGATTTCCCAACATTTGGACAACAAAAGTGGACTCATACAAAATCGGAACAAAAATCAATATGAGCAGTAGAAACAACAAATAAGCAATAAGTGTCCAACTAAGATTTGTATTACTTCAAAAAAGGAGATTACAAGCAAGTGATTCACCAAGCTCTTCTTACACAATTTTTGAGGAAAAATGCCCTTCCATTCTGAAGGATACACCTTAAAAAAATTATGCCATCACTGAATATATGCAAGATAGTGAAGTGAATCGTTCTACATGACAACAATAATAATCTACTTGATGAGAATTATAATATTCTATGTGTTGATTTTATAGATGATGAAGGGGAACTACCAAAAATTGATATTAGTACATCAACATATGATGTCATTTATCAGAACACATATTTAACAATAGAAGAAACAACAAAAATCAATAAAGATAATGAAGATGAAACTATATTGATGTCTTACCAAAATGATAGTAATAATGAAAAAACATGACTAGATCAGAAAGTAGATTCCCCCTTTTCATTTGGAATAGAAAATGAATCCCACCATAGAGATGAAATATATTCTTATAGGCTATAACATTATGCTTGTATTATGGTCCTTGTTGATTCAAGTAGCTATATATAGAGAGGAATAAGGTTGGGGGGAAAGTCATCTCTCTATCAAGTGGTTGAATATTTTCTCAAATAAATGCACATTGAAATCTACATCAGAGCATACTAAATTTGTATATATGTATACACTTTTCTTGTATATTTGTATACGTATAATCCTATTATATTTACTCTTATTTTCATATTTCAATATTATATGGTTCTTGTTGATTCGAGTAGCCAATGATTTGTGTTCAATGTAAGTCATGCATCTGCACTTGAAGACAAGGTTATTGAAATTAACATATACAATGATAAAAAGATAACTAGACACAATGTTTCTTCTCTACATGATATTGGTCCTTCTTTGAATGATATCCTTGAACCTACACACACACACACACACACACACACACACATATATATATGTGTGTGTGTGTTTGTGTGTGTATGAATGTATGTATATGTGCCTATAACCATATACATGTGTGTGTATATGTATGTATGTATATATATATATATATATATATATATATATATATATATATATATATATATATATATATATATATATATATATATATATATATATATGTGTGTGTGTGTGTGTGTGTGTGTGTATGTATGTGTGTGTATGTATGTATGTATATATATGTGCATGTATATATGTGTGTGTGTATATGTGTTTGTATATATATCTAGAACTATATATATATGTATGTGTATCTGCATGATATGTATGTATCTATATATGTATTATGGTCCTCATGATTTGAGTAGCTACATATAGAGTAACATAAGGTTGGGAGGAGAGTCATCTCTATAGCAGGTGGTGGAATCTTTTCTCAAACAAATGTACAATAAAATCTACATCTCTCTCTCTCTCTCTCTCTCTCTATATATATATATATATATATATATATATATATATATATATATATATATATATATATATATATATATATATATATATATATATATATATATATATATATATATATATATATATGTGTGTGTGTGTGTGTGTGTGTATGTATTTATATATATGTGTGTGTATGTATAGAGATTTATCATGCCAATGATTTGTGTTCAATGTAAGTGGTACTTATGCACTTGAAGATGAGGTTATTGAAAACAAAATATACAATGATAAGAAGATGACTAGACACAATGTTTCTTCTCTACATGATATTGGTCCTTCTTTGAATGATATTCATGAACCTACACACACACACACACACACACACACACATATATATATATACACACACACATAAATATAACAAATAAAAGCAATGTGTACGGTGCATTGTCATGATGATGTGACATAAGTATCCGCATCTCTGTTCAGGCACCACTTGTGAGACCAACCAATGCCAAATTCTATCTCTAGTGAACTAAGTATGTACTTTTTGTCTCTCTCATCAAACACATTGCAAAAAAAAAAAAAAAAAAATCATAAAGTTAAAACATAAAATATATATTTCAATTTATATGTAAAATTTGTACTTACCCGTTTTATGTGAACAAATCGCAAGTAGGAGTCACATAAAGCTCTCATTATTTTTTAAAACTCCAAACATGCCTAGCATAAACTATACTACCATCATGTGTTATGTCACACTCTAGCTCTAAGCTACCTATGCATGTGGTCGTAGTACCTCTACTCTGCTCTCAGGAGCTTGGGGTGGTATAGATCTCTTGAAAATAAATAAATTAAAATGAATAAAAACATTTATGTTATAATATCATTAAAAATAATAAATTATAA
This sequence comes from Ceratopteris richardii, assembly GCA_020310875.1. Taxonomy (NCBI): domain Eukaryota; kingdom Viridiplantae; phylum Streptophyta; class Polypodiopsida; order Polypodiales; family Pteridaceae; genus Ceratopteris; species Ceratopteris richardii. Next base: position 60,379,684 of record CM035425.1, on the reverse strand, counting down.
TAAGAAAACATACCTATGTGCAAAAGACTCTCTTCATGCAAATGGAGTGGCAAAGGAAACTACTTATAGCCCCTGGATAAGCATTTGGACTTTGAAATTTAGTTCCTCATTGGGCATGTCTTCATACTCATGCATGACATGCCGTAAGGAATCATGTGGAACTTTTCCTCTCATGAGATTCTTTATGAGAGTAAGTTTTCACCTTTCGCTCTCTACTAAGATCCATAATATGTGTATGTGTATGTGTGTGCATGCATGTATGTATGCATGCATGTGTGTATGTATGCATGTGAGTGTGTATATGTGTGTGTTTGTGTATGTGTGTGTATGTATATGTGTGTGTATGTGTATGCATGAGTATGTATATGTGTATATGTGACTTCATGTGTGTGTATATGTGTATGTGTGTGTGTATGTACATGTGTGTGTATGTGTATATGTGTGTATGCATGTGTGTTTGTATGCACACATATGCTTGTGTATGCATATGTGTGGATGTATGCATGTGACTGTATGTTTGTGTGTGTGTCTATGTTTGTGTATGCATATGTGTGTGTATGTGTATGTGTGTATGCACGTGTATGTATATGTGTGTTTGTGATTGTATGTGTGTGTATGCATATGTGTGTCTATGTGTATATGTGTGTATGTATGTATGCATATGCATGTGTGCATATGTATGCATGTGAGTGTATGTCTGTGTGTATATGTGTATGTGTGTGTGTCTATGTGTATGAGTGTGTATGTATATGTGTGTGTATGTATAAGTGTATGTATGTGTGTGTATGCATATGTGTGTGTATGTGTATATGTGTGTGTATGCATGTGTATTTATATGTGTGTACATGAGCATATGTGTGTGTATGTATGTCTATGTATGCATATGTGTGTATGTATATGTGTGTATGCATGTGTGTATGTATGTATGTATATGCATGTATATGCATGTATATGCATGTATATGCATGTGTGTATATGTATGCATGTGAGAGTATGTGTGTGTATGTATATGTGTGTGTTTGTGTATGTGTGTGTATGCATTTGTATGTATGTGTATGTGTGTGTGTATATGTGTATGTGTGTCTCTTATGTGTGTGTATATATGTATGCAAATGCATGTGTGGAGGTACCTTTGTGTGCATCCTTCTCTCTCTCTCTGTGGTATGTGTGCATCCTTGCTCTCTCTCTGGTATGTGTGCATCCTTCTCTCTCTCGCTAGTCAAATCCAAGCACAAATGTGTCAAGAAAATTCCATTTTTTTTTGTATGTGCATGGTGTTGCTTATGCGATGCTCTGGCATCACATGCAGTTTGCCAGCATCTCTAGTAGCATTGCTACACTGTGATGCTACTAGCCATGTGAATTAACTATTGTCTCTCATGTGATGGGACCCTTTTTTTCCCTTACGCATCACTTACGCGATGCTCTTGTTAGCAATAAACTACACTTCTTTGAAGATACCAACCTTGACTTCATATAGAGACTTTTTTTTCGAAGTTCCATTAGTCTTTCATTTTAGTTTGAATTAATTTGGAATGACAATGAAAGCTAGACATAGAACCCATGAGACCTCTTGAATGCCACAAAGCAAAAGTTGGATGCTTAACAATTATTATATTACAAGAGCTTGAAGGATCCATAAGATAGACATTGAGAAGAGATGGCCCTAAAGTAAGACAAGATAAAGTGAATTTAAAGTGGATAGTCAGAAGGCTCAATGATCCTCGAAGGAGCCAATTTAAAATCTCATGACCCAAGTGGTGAGGCATGTTCGACAAGATAACTGATTTGAAGGGGATAGTCAGATGGCTCAACGATTCTCGAAGGAGCCAATTTGAAATCTCATGACCCAAGTGGTGAGAGGTGTGTGACACTATCCGAGAGGGAGACTCTTACATGACCCAAGTGGTGAGGGGTGTCCGACACTAGCCGAGAGGGAGACTTTTACATTGGCCATTCATCTATGTTTAAAAAGAAGGATTAGGACTTATGTGGATTTTCGTAAAATCTAGTTTGAGTGGTGGAGAAGAAGTTGGCGCTCTTTGCGCATTTACGTGTAGAGTACTGTCCCAACCTTTAAATTTGAAGAAAATTCGCTTCGTTTGAAGAGACTGGCTATCTGAAGTTATTTGTCTGCTGTACACGCAAATTCACGCAAGCCACTGTATGTTCCAAGGCTGGAGCTGTGTTTCTGCAGTTCATCGTTTTTGATCCGATCATCGATTCTTTCTCCGTGCCAGGTAGCAAGTAGTGCACACTGCAGGTGCAAGCGAACTCCTGTTATCTTCTATCCCTCACAAGTGCGCCTTCTTCTCTCTCTATCACACACGTAAGATCTATCGCCGATTCGTCGCGTGCCACAAAGATATTTACACATCGGTGGGAATATCCTCCGTTCTTCCCACTCCAAAGTGACGATGTTGAAGATCAATCAAGTCTTTGATGCTTGGTTCAGCAGAAACTTCAATGCCACAAAATGGTAAATCTAAACTCGCACTTATCTAAGCTATTGAAGGTTGTTTTTCAGCGCATATATACCCACATTTTATCCTCTGGCTCAGCAAAACTCTGCTCAAATTGGCTTCCTCGCGAATGAAATTGCTGAAAAATAAGAGGGATCTTCAGTTGAAACAGATGCGAAGGGAACTTGCCCAAACTCTCGAAAGTGGACAGGAGTCGAAGGCGCGAATTCGAGTGGGTGATCGAAAGATTCTAACGGCTTCTCTTGAACTTGGTTCCAAAAAGATTCTTAGGAAAAGGATTAAAAAAAGCTTTTGAAAAAAGATATGTATTCTGTGTATATATGTATTTGTGTCCTCTTGCTCTCTCTCTCTCACACAGAGAGAGAGAGAGAGAGAGAGAGAGAGAGAGAGAGAGAGAGAGAGAGAGAGAGAGAGAGAGAGAGAGAGAGAGAGAGAGAGAGAGAGAGAGAGAGAGAGAGAGAGAGAGAGAGAGAGAGAGAGAGAGAGAGAGAGAGAGGAGAGAGAGAGAGAGAGAGAGAGAGAGAGAGAGAGAGAGAGAGAGAGAGAGAGAGAGAGAGAGAGAGAGAGAGAGAGAGAGAGAGAGAGAGAGAGAGAGAGAGAGAGAGAGAGAGAGAGAGAGAGAGAGAGAGAGAGAGAGAGTCATACTAACGTCTACCAAAAGGCCAAACTTGGCTTATGAGACAAAACCATGTACAACTGTGGTCATCTCTGTGTAGCAATGAAAAGAAAAATACTCACTACAAAAAAAAAGAACTATGTAGGCTGACAACAGCAAGATGATGGTGTACCTAGCAATGGTGGGGTAGTGGAGATAAAGTAGTGGTGCGTGGGGGGAGGGTGGCTCTTACTCTGCAGATAATGGCCACCTAATACATGGGGACCTATGTGGGAGTGAATGAATATACCCTAACTGGTACAGATGGGTGGAAGAGGGTGGAGCATGTGGTACATCGGCGATGGACCCAGTACCTCGTGCAGGAGGGAGACCCAAGTGGTGGTAGTGCATCTTTGCTTCATCATGTGGTCGTAGGCTATCCTGATGCGGGAGATGTCCTCGTGCAGTCGTGGTCGTCGGTACCCAAGTGCACGTGGTCTGCGTCGCGCACTCTGTGCCACTGCCTGCTCGAGTGTGAGCCCTATGCGTCTGGAAGGCTGGCCTGTCTGATGTGGCTCAAGTCGACGAAAGAATTAAGTAATAGTCTGCGGGGTGCCTGTCTGTCTCGGATGTGTGCACTGTAGCATCTGCTCTTGTCTCTCATATGCTGCAGTGATGAAGAGACCCATCCTCCGCTAGTCTCCTGTGGTCATGCACAACTGGAGTGACTCCTCAATATGGACCTGTGCTTGTAGGTCTGAGTATGCCAAGGTAGGATCAGTACGTATATACTGATCCTTTCAGCACAGGTTTTAGGTACGGTACGTATTTGTACCGAACTGTTCTAACACTACGTAGTTTTATTTTTTTACTTTCTTTTTTTGAACTTCAAGCTGATTGTGACCGTACATTATTTATGTGCAGTCACACGTACTATATAATGTGTGAGACTGCATGTATGGAATCACACATACAGCAAATATAGACTGTTTGTCTGAGCTTTGATTTCATTCTGTTGTCTGATCTCATTGTGTTGGCAGCTGTACACAAAGTATGCACTCATACATAGTTATTGTGACAGTATATATGTGCATCTTAGTACACACTCATATTGTATGTACAGTGTGTGTGTGTGTGTGTATATATATATATATATATATATATATATATATATATATATATATATATATATATATATATATATATATATATATATATATATCTATATCTATATATATATCTATATATATATATATGTGTGTGTGTATGTATGTATGTATGTATGTATATGTACGTACATTGTGTGTGTGTCTATATATATGTGTGTGTGTTTATGTATATGTAGTACATGTATATGTATATGCATGTATGTACGTGTACATAGATACATACATAGAGTGCGGATGCACTGTACATGCAGTCCATCAATATGCAATGTGCATTCATGCAACATGTACACACATATATTAATGATTATATGCATATTACAAAAGGTACGTATTGGTTACGTACCTTAAAAAGTATTCAATACAAATTTAAGTTCCATACGTATCATACCTTACGTACCTTTCCACCTTGGAGCATGCTGGGCATCTCGTAATCAAGTGCTCCTCCCTCTCTATCCGTGTATGGTATATTGGGCACCACCTCTCCTCTCAGGGGACTCCTCTGGCTTGGCCTGACATCTCTCGATCTCGAGATGATGTGATGAAACTCGAAGCTGCCCAAAGATGACGCGGAAGTGGTTTGGTAGGTGTGTTTGCATGTAACGTGGGGTCTCAATGAAGCCCTGATTTGCTAATGTGAGCATTTTGAGTGGCAATGGATCCCTCGAGCTGATCCATGTCCTTTGTATGTATGTATGCCATATCTCTTGATGGATGATCCTATTCCTCTCTTGGTGGGAGAGCGAGTAGGTGGGGCATGGAAATCATATCGTATTGGTGGTAGTCTGTCTATGTCAAGTCCATGGTGGGCCAACCAATCTCATGTCTGTGCATACCATGAGGAGGTATCCCTTGCCAGTGCCATCTCGCATGATGCCTAGAAAGCTCTGTAAGTGATGATCTTTGGACATCAAAATCAAGCAAGTAGACACTTGATCTTAAGGTTTTGGCATGTTTCGGATGCAATGGAAGCATTAGTTTGAAGCAAGCACTAAGGGCTTGGTATGGAAAGATTCATTTATATATTTGTCGGTTAGTTTTAAAAACTCAGAAGTTTCTCCTATCCTCTATTTTAAGTCGCAGACAAATGTGTTGGTCATAATCATCATTTATGATGATGATATGATTATGGAAGACTGTAAAGACTTAGATTTTTAGTTTTTTAAGTAAGAGCTCAAGAAAATATATGATGTTCATGATGTTGGTGTTTTAAATTATTATATGGACATTGAATTCAAATTCAGGATTGATTATATCTATATGACACAATAAAGATACATCGACAAACTCTTGCAAAGGTTTGAAATGCCAGATTCTAAACCTATGCAAACACCTATGGATGTTAATATGCCATTGCAAACAGATGCAGATTCAAAATCTTTTGATGCTATGCTTTATAATCAAGCAATTGAATGCTCGATATATCTATGTAATACATGTCCTTAAATTGAGTTTGCAATTTTGCAAGTTTCAAGATTCATGCATAGACTTCTAAAAATTCATTGGAATGCAGTTAAAAGAATTTTCAAATATTTGAAAGGAACTATTAATTATGCTATTTATGATTTTCCCAAAGTCATTGCATTTTATACTTCAAAGTTTTGCAGATTTTGATTGGGGACAAGAAGTACAAGTGTTTTTTATGTGGGAGAATGACGTATTTCTTGGCTTTCTAAGAAACAACCGACAATGGCTAAATCATCGAGTGAAGCATAGTATAGGGTTGCTTGAACAACTACTTGAGGATCTTTGATTGTAGAAAATTTTGAGTTATCTTAATAAGAAGCACATTGAGCTTATCTATCCGCCCATCTAGATGTCCTTTGGGTTTGGAGACGTAAAACACACTTATGCTTGAAACTTCATTTGCTTGGCAAGGTACCCATCTTGGTTGTGATAGTCAAGGTGCCATATGTCATACAAAGAATGCAAAGTTCCATGCATGCAGGAAATATTTTAGTGTGCGATATCACTTCATCAATAGGTCCATGAGGTGGCCTAATCAATTTGATCCAGGTCAATACTTCATACAATCAAACAGACGTTGTCTACCCAAGGCACAACATGAGTTATGTATACAAATGGTGGGAGTCACATGAGTTATGTATACAAATAGAGCCTCATTGGCCATTTAAGGAAAGGTTGTTTGCATAAAAGTTTCAAGGACTACCCTCCATTTGTATCGTTTGGGCCTTCATGTGATAGCTTTCTTTAAGAGCTTTCTAGAGATATTCTTACTTGACTTTTTGATCCACTCACGAGACGTTTGTAGACATCTTTATTTATTCATTTACTTTTGGCCTTTAGGACATGTGTTAACATGCCCAAGGGCCCAAAAGTCACTTATTATTAAAGCTAAGGTCCAGACTCACTTCTTCAATTTTTTGCATAAACCCAAGCTTCTCAAAATTGAGCTCATCGGTTTCCCTTTCCTTTATCTTCTTCTTTATCTCCTTCTTCAATTTTTGCATAAACCCAAGCTTCTCAAAATTGAGCTCATCGGTTTCCCTTTCCTTTAGACAAATTGAACATGTTTGGTATCGATGTGAAGCTTTGGGCTCTTATTTCAAAAATAGTGGTATCAAGCATAAAATTTTCATCTAACTATCTTTTTAATATGATGGCAATTCTAGAAAGCATGTTTGAAAGTCTCTCTATGATCTCCATAATAGGGACATGGGAAATGCATCTAGGAAAATGAATGTTTTCCTAGGAAATGCTTGTCCGTACATCACTTGCAACAAATCTCCGAACAAAATCCTTGCAATGAGGTGGGAGTTTTTTACTCCAAATATCAATACAATATTTCGACCATCATGAAGTAGCTTGGGTAAACTCTTAGCATCTATTAAATGTAAGTGTACAATTTCTTTGTAAAAGAAGGATGCCATAATTGGTAGCATCAAACACTTTAGTTCTTTTTTCTTTTTCTTTGATAGTAGCTTCCAATCATGCTCCTTATGGAATATAATACAAGTAGTTGGCATATTAAGATTCTCAAATTCTGTTTACAAGTATAACCATGAATTGTCTCAGGAGCACTAGATTGTGCCCTATGACTAGACTAGATAAGATTTCAGAATTATACTTCGGATTACAAGATCACCCATATAGGGAAAATAATACAAGGATATGTAATTGATACAAGAAGTCCCAAAACCCGGGATTGATAGGTATGAATAATTGGATTAGACGAAATACAAGAGACCCCATAACTCAGGATTGTAGGTATGGAACATGATATTTGAATTACAAGAACTCCCTTGAGGGAGATGGACTAGATACAAGGAACAACGTGACAAGATCTTGTACTATGAAATTGCAATAGGACAAGACAAGATGTCTAGGATACTAGACTAGACAAGACTAGAACAAAGAACAAAACAAGAACCGGAAGTGGAACTCGGAAAGTACTTACTTGGTGATCATGATTCCTTGAGCTCTCAAGAATGGAATTGGCAAGACTGAGTAACCCCTCATAGGTTTTCAAGGGCGTTCATCAATGGCGTTTACGAATTGATGATGTCATCGATGATGTCATCAATTCAAAACAAGACCTCTGGGTGTCAGAATTAGGCAAATAGATAGTTGATCTTAGGGTTTTGACATGTTATGGACGCAATGGTAGCATAGTTTCTCCAAATTTTGGACCAATCATGAGATATAGAAATCATGACAAAATCTAAGGTTTAGGATGGTTTCCTTTGTGTGCGTGATATTACCTCCCCCTCAAGCAACGAGCTCCACGAGGAGTGGTTATGTGACTTTGATATCTTTTAGAACTTGAATCTTCATAGCTCTTGGTTTTTGTAAAGTTCTTGATATGTGGTAGTGAAACACGATGATGATGGATATCCATGATGAAACTGGAAAGGGTTTGCAGTATATCTAGGTGAAGAATCAATATCATGATTCTCATGATGGGATGCATTCATCTTATGACTCTGATGATAATTCCTTTGATATGGGATGGTGATTGTGGAATTCCTAATTCCAACTTGTTTCTTCTTCATAGGAAATTTGAATACCATATGATGATGATCTCTGCAATAAAGCATAATGCATTGTCTTTTCGATGCTTTCTTTCCCTTAGTGTAAGTCTCCTTACCTTGATGTTGTAAAATTGCATGGGCTTTGGTTGAGATTCTTCCAACATATATTGTTGAGGGGCTGAGGTAAATTTGTATGCTTGATCTTGAATAGAAATCTTCATGTCTTGCTTTCTCTTGAATTGATCACACTCGATTGCTTGATTCACAAAATTATTCAAAGTATTTACCTTGGGCATGGTAAACATGAGTTTCTTGATACCATCTCGTAAGCCTAATTGAAATTGGGTGCTAAAAGAATTATCATGTATATTCTTCACATCAATGGTTGCTATTTGTTGGTCCTCCAAGGTTGATGGTTGAGAAACTTGGGCAAGATCGTCTTCATTCTTCAACACATCATCATCTTGAACTTGGTTGTCCTTGAATACTTGATTCTCACATTGAATTGCTTGCTTGACAGCCTCATCTAAAGTATTTAGCTTAGATGTAGAGAGCAAATGATCCTTCATTTCATATATTGGACCACTTTGGAATCGATTAACTAGATAGTCTTCTTGATATGTGGATTCTTTAAATAAATTTCTGGAAGTCCGATGCAAATTTTGCAACTGAGGGATCACCTTGTTGTAACCTCCTTTCGAAATCTTGGAGTTTTTTATATATATCGTTCAAAGTAAATTTGGTATTTCTGAGTATGGATATGGAGTCCATCATTCTTGTCACGGACTTGATGTGGATAGTCTTGCCAAAATGTCACGGGAGCACGAGATTGTGCCCTCTGACTAGACTAGACAAGATTTCAGAAATATACTTCGGATTACAAGATCACCCACATAGGGAAAATAATACAAGGATATGTAACTGATACAAGAAGTCTCACAACCTGGGACTCAAAACAAGACCTCCGAGTGTCGGGACTCAGAATTAGGCAAATAGAAAGTCGATCTTAGGGTTTTGACATGTTTGGGAGGCAATGGTAGCATTACTTTCTTCAAATTTTGGACCAACCATGAGATATAGAAATTAACATAGAATCTAAGGTTCAAGATGGTTTCCTTTGTGTCCGTGACATAAATGTTTATAGTGTATATCAATAGAGAAAATTGATGGGGAGCACAATGAAAAGTCAATGATGTAGCATTATCATGCAAGCATTGATCCAAAGTGGTGACTCCCTTTTTATGCGAATAATTGATGGAGGATCTAAATGAAGGAGCCACATGTGGAGAGTACAACAATAACCAATGAGGGGATCAAGAAACATACAATTTTGGCTTTGAAGTGGATTTTTTCATTCCATTGAAGAATAGGAAGAAGCTTTGTCCAAGAGAAGGCAAAGAAAGAGGCAATGAAAGACTTGAGCTTCAAAGAATCAAAGGAAAACAGGAGTATCTTTGTCTAGACATTTAAGTCTTGTACACCTTTAAATAGACCAAATAGTGCATAATGAAAACATATATAATAGCAACACAAGAGTCAGGTGCATACATAAAACACTAAATAAATGTGTAGCACCTATCATGAATATAAGTAGACATAGGAATACTAAGACTTCCACCATATGTATGCCGGTAAGTGAATATGCACACCGAATAACTTTGGGATGCTTATACATACATACATACATACATACATACATACATACATACATACATACATACATACATACATACATACATACATACATACATATATACATGTGTACATACCTATATGCATATGTATGTATCTACATACACAGGTACATACATACCTACATCCGTACATCCATCCATCCATACATACATACATACCTACATACATACCTACATACATACATACATACATACATACATACATACATACATACATACATACATACATACATACATACATACATACATACATACATACATACATACATACATACATACATACATACATACATAGTTGTTACTGATGGGATTCTGACTTTTGACTTTTGACGGGAATCTGACTTATGATGAGTAAGGAAAAAAATTTCTGACGCGACCTTAATTTTATTAAAAAAGAGCTGAAATACATGCATATACATCACTACTTCATAGTTATAGAAAGTATTTGTTCACAAATCTATAAATTGTAATTTGTAATTTATGCATCGTACATCATGCATCCATAAACTAAAGTCATGTATACATTTTACATGACACATCATGAATGAATGATTCTATACATTGTATTTCATGCATGATGCATCATGCATATATGAATTGAAATTCTCTCTCTCTCTCTCTCTCTATATATATATATATATATATATATATACACATATACATGATGCATCATGATTCATATCCCTTCAATGAGAAATGTAAGGGCCAAGGAACAATTCAGAGTATAGTATCATTCATCATTCATCATTCATCTATGTCTTCCCTTTAGACTTTCACATATTCATCTATAGACTATAATATCATCATCATATTCCTTCCAGAAGAAGAGTACTTCATATTAATATGTACTTCAGACTACATATATCATCATGTTCATATTCCATCATGTCATCATATTCAGCTGCACTATACACTGTAATCTTTAGTATATACAGATCAGTAAAGACTACATTATATCATACATGGATTATACACATGTGAAAGATTCTGAAATGATAAGAACACTGAAGTCTACAACATGCTATAGCCTATCATGATATAGTCACATATGTCTAGCATTGCAAAGAACTAACAGTCTTCTGTTACCTCTAGAGTAGCAGCTCTAGCTCTATTTACATGTCTCGAGAATCAAGACTACAGTCAACAATATGAGTTGTGCTGATTGTAGGGCCTAGGCTGTAGCTACAGCCTACAGTGCAGGTCAGATTGAGGCTCTTTCGTGCTCATAAAAGTGAGGCAGCAGCAAATAAAACCTGAGAGCAAGTGTATAAAAAAATGCATATAGTTTGGGCACCTGCAATGGTCACGCCAGGAATGCATTTCTGATGCCAAGTCAGAATCAAGTCAGGTACAGGTCAGGAAAAAGGTATGTATT